>BMAV01016387.1:333359-362118 GCA_019973955.1 Trichonephila inaurata madagascariensis
GAATTGGAATATCATTTGTTTGAAATTTAAAGTTTTAGCTTTGGAACTGTTATTTAGACACACAACCCAACACAAATTAGAACCCATCAGTGATAACTTTTTTCCAACTGGTTTTTAATTGCTTTCTCTTATCAGCATAAAATCTGACCAATAGGAAGACCTCCGCAGAATATTTTATTGATAATGTAATTTGATGCAAATTTGAGAAAATTGAATTTGAATGAATCCATTTCGTTATTAAATACATAAAGTAAAAATTTTCTTTCAACTCGTTTTTTTCTTTGCTTTGAATTTGAAAAGTTGTATGAACAAAAACGTTAATAGAATTCACTTTGTGAGAAAACTTGGAAATGATGTTATGGAGTTATAACCAAGTAAGTTGATTATGTTATATTCTTTTTTTTTCAACTAAGACGAAAAAAGTAAAATAATAAATATATATCGTAATTATACAAAAGTAGGGTCGTATAAAGGTTTGTACATATCATTACATATATCTTTAAAAAACGAACGAAAAGTTTTTTTTTTTTATCGGCAATCAAAAAAGTTTTGAAATTTCGCATTTGGATTTTCAACGAAAGCATCCATAAGATCTATGCTAGGAAACCATTTCAGTTAGCTTTTAAATTCTAAAGATGGGAGTTCAAGAACATTATAAAATCTTCTAATGTAATGTTCCTATTTTTATATTTCCTAATTTTGTATTGATTGAGGTGGCCACGGTAGCCTAGTGGACAAGGTAACGAACTCGTGGTTGGCATGTCAAGAGTTCGAGCCTAGTACCGCTGAAGATCCACCATGTAGGGGATGATATACGATAAATCTGTAGTGGCTCAAAAGTCCTCCCGTTGGTGTGGTGCGGAAGTTAGGAGAAGGGTTGCCAGCTCAGGTGTCGTCCTCGTCACTTGACCCTAGTTCAAAATAACGAAGCCCTCGAGAGGCTGAATAGTGCAACGTTAATATTCACTCATTTCTATTGATTGATTCAAGTAGCCTCTTCTAGCGACATGAGAGCGTCCCAGTTTTAAGCCACGGACAAATGATGATGATTAGGCACCTCTCTAATCTCGTTAATATGACGACAGATTGAATGGACCCCTCTGCAGGGTAGCTCTTTAGTGGACCACATAACAGAAACACAACACCTTTGGTACGATTTATTTTACCGAAGCCACTTCTAAATATGGAAACTTGGCTTGATTGATGAGATACCTGCTTATCTAGCAGGCCAGGACAACAAACCGATATTCTGTAGAGCATGTTGGGTTACCGCATTAGTAAGGTGTACACTATCCTGTTGGAAAACACCCCCTTCACAATAATGCTCATTAAAAGCAGCGCGTAATAGTTTGAATCATCAGAAAGACGTAAATGTTTACAATCAGGGAACTTGAACTAACTATAAGAGCTATCATAGAAAATTGCTCCCCAGACCATAACTCCAGGTCCAGTGTCCGCAGAAAGGTGGATTGTGCAAGTGCTGACCTGACCTTCTAATCAATACCCGGCCATCACAGGCACTGAGAAGGAAATGGCCCTCAACGAGGATCACGACACATAGCCACTCCTCCCTGCAATGAGCTCTAGCGGGGCATCACTAAGGTCACACATGTCAATGTTTTGGAGTTAATGGTATGAACGCTACGGGGCGTTTCGTTCAGTGCTCTTCCTTTAACAATCTATTCGATACAGTTCACTCTGACAATATGATTCCAACAAAAATGCTGTAATTTATGCTGCGAATGTCCGCCACAACCATGCGGTGAATACGGCGTCCCCGGTTTCATCATCAGATTGATTAATTTGAATTTATTTACCAAATTGTCATTATCATTTACTCGCACTTATGCAAAAAAAAAAAAAGCGTGCGTCCATTGTACAGTAGTTGAAAAAAAAAGCATTGTTACTAGATTTAAATTTTTTCATTTTCATGAACTGAATAAAACGTATCAATGATTTAAAAAAAAAGAGAAGAAAAAAAGACTTCTACTTATTAAAAACAGAAATCGTTTGGATTTTGTGTTCAGTGCCAGTTTTTTTTCATATGAAGCAACTAAATAGTTCACAGTTATCTTTGAATGTCATTTTCTTTATTTAGGTATGAAAAAACTCTGAACGTTTCGTTGGTTGAAACTTTTTGGGACTTCGATCGATGCGAAAACTACACGCAATTTCAAATTATCCATCCTCCTCTGATCTGGGTGACGTTCCTTAATACTTCCCTTTTTTAGAATCTAGATGAGGAGATTTAAAAAAAAATATTTTTTGAAAACGTAAGATTTTTATAATTCAAAACACGTGATTTCCGAAGTAACAATTTTTTCAACTCCACAGCACTTGATTCTAAACTTGGACTGAATAGTGACCTAAGCATAAAAAAGAAAAAAACTCTTCAGAAATTGCAAAAAACTGTAGCTGTGCTTTTTTTGCTCAGGTGCGACCGACAGAAGGTTAACAATTATTTTTGCTACATTTAGATCAAGAAACACATCCTTAGATATAAAATAACATTAATTCAATCTATCGCATGGAAGGCATTTAAGAAACCATTTTAATGTTCATGTCTTCTGAAAAAAAAAGTTCTGCATATGCCTCTTAAATGCAGAAATATTCCCAAGTTAGGAGCCACTATTATGTTCAAGGTACCAACCATATTAGGGTATTGATTAGTAATTTAATATTTCAATGTTCATCTTGTTAATGCGCTTGTAAAAGTCTTGTAAATAAATTTTATTATTTGCATTAATCCAAAATAAATTCCCCCAATATCTTAAGACGATCCATGGTTAATAGTTTTACAGATTGTATTGAATGTCCCTTTGTTGGAACTAATGCTCCATAAATATTTTGAGAGCAGCTGTGCGTGAAGTTGAATTTCCGGCTTCAGCAGTTTATATAAAAGATAGCTTGAATAAAAATCCCTCGGATGATTTAAATTGTCTTTATTGCCAAATGAAGGGAGTTTTCTCATTCATTCGAGATCATAGAGATTAGTTGGAGATTAAACCCTCGAAAGATAAGGGCAAGATTTTAAAAATCATTTGAGCTTAGTAAAAAATTGATCTTAACGAAGAAATTAATTCGACATGATTCTACAGTACATTCTGCAACCGTTCAATAGCCCAAATTTTTCATAATCTAATTTTTAAGGTAAGTTTTCAATTTGAATTCTTTTTGGAAAACAGAAATTTCTGTCGCAAATTAAGCGAAGCAATGAGATGGACGGAAAAGAAAAGTTATCGCGAAAATGAGCTAAGTAGAAGAGAAGCTTTACACTCTTCAAATGACTTGGAAAAGGAAAAATTATTTCCTAAAAAAATGTAAGAGTTTCCCAGTTTGTACTGAATTCATTTTTGGAATTGAGATATTTTTAAAAGAATTTATATATCTATGGAAAACTCTGCTCACACACCCACACATAATCTTTTTAAAGAATCGAGTACAGTTTGACATTTTCTTTTATGTACAGAATTTTATATCTTTGCTTAGAAATAAGTTTGACATATTTTTCCGTTCAAATATTTTGATTAAAATATTAAGATGATCAGGTTATTTTTTTCTTTTCAAGTGTATTCTCATTATTGGAAACAAATATGAAAAGTTGTTTTTCTCAGTAAGCCATTGGGGTTATTCATCATAATAGGATACAATCGATAATCAATAGCTATTAATAAGATAATCTAATTAAAGTTAACTCTCAAATCATTCGTAGAAATATTTTAAACTTCCTTTAGAAATGGTCTTATTATAAATAAATAAAAGGAATCACGTTAGTAATGAGCACATGCAATAAATAAACTGGCTAAAATTTTAACAAGATGCATTTATGGAACAGACGTTTTCGTGAACAAGTTAAAAATAAAAGTAAAATAAATGATTGGGGGCACAAAACCTTAAAAAGCAGTATTCTTTTCAAACCTCCTCCAAATTGTGTGGGTACTTTTCAATTAACAGAAGTATAGGTGCAGCATAATGTGATGTGCACGCATGTGGGTGCACATATATTTGTGAAGCGCAAACAGTATCCATTGAAAACAGAAAGATTGACTGCGTGGAAGTCTCAACATGGTTTGAAATTCGAATAAGTTTTGCCACTCGTATATTTACATACCATTTATACCTCTCTAGAAATATACTTTAAAAAGAAGTCAACGCTGAAAACGATCCTTTTCTCGTAAAAAAAGGTTACTCACTAATGGTGTCAATTTGCTGAAGCCAACGGAAAGGCATTTCTGTTTGCTTACTTAATAGAATTCCGACTTGGGGAATCAGTAGGAAATGTCAACTTCCAAATTTATGAAAAATAAAAAAATTTCACAATTCAGGAATTAGTAAATTTGATCTCATAAAAATATCTGTAATTTGTAAAAAGGATAATACCAAAAACTAGCAAAAATAATACGAATCAATCCTAAAAATATTACATATTTACTGAACAACCGAATTGTAACCAAAGTTGCTACGCTTCTACAAGGAGAATTTTTTTTTACACCAAATGCTTAAAAAAAGTCCCATTTATTTATTGCGCACAATTAAACACTGCACTTAGCAGAATGAGTAAATGGAAGAATGGCATTTTAATTTTAAATTTTAAAGTGTTTTCTCCATATTTCATTTTACTATTGTAGAACATACTTTTTGTAAGTATACACTTCATGCTATATATATATATATGACAACTATTATCTACAGATTAAAAGTTTGCCACAAGGTATACCTGCAAGCATTTGTCTTTCCAATTTATATTTATTCTGAATATAATTTATTCTGAATATTACATTTTTCGTTATATAGATGACATAATAATTTTTGGCAAGCAAGACAATTTTAAACCTAATTTTTATCCACAACATCTTAATTTAATACAATTTTCTTGATAAATATATCAAATTAAAAGGTAATGTTATATTTACTAATATTTATGATAAAAGAGAAGAATTTAATTTCAATATTATAAAAAATCCTCATTGGGAGAGTAATGTACATGTTTTTATATTCAGAAATATTGTTATTAATTATATACAACGCAATCAATTTCTAGTTTCAAAAAAATCAGAAAAAGTAAATAACTATAAACATTCTTCTAAATATTGCTTAAATCAGAAATACTCAATTAATTTTATTAATAGTTATTTGAATAAAGAAATTCTAAATAGCGAGGATTAAAATTCCTTAGAATAATAATAGTTTATTACTATAAACTTATCATTTTTCCTAGATATAGTGACCTCCATATTCTAATATTAGATAAAATTACTTATTATTATTTAATTCATATATAACTCTAGTGTCACTAAAGTTATAGTTTGTAAACTCTTTTTAATTTTTTTTTTTCTATTCTTTTCATACTTTTGTTGAGTGCTACAATTCAGCCATTCACACGTTTTGAATTTACATTTGGGTCCAGAATCTGAAAATAACTTATTTATTGCACTCAGATTTAGCACGAGCTCTGCATTTTTAAGTGCAGTTTTTAGGTAAGTTACCTCTATCTTGTAATGGATTGATACATTCCTATTCATTATTTGCAATAGGTTTTTGCTCAGTATTATTAGCATAAAGGGAGAAGGTTGACTGGCCACAAAACATGTTCAACCCCACTTTTATATAAACTACTTTATATATAAGTTGTCCTAAGTCCGCAATGTTTATAATATTGCAGCATTCATTTTTTAAATTTCAATTGCTCATGTGTCTTTCAAAGTGGTTTTCTTACTGTCTCTGTGTTTTTCGGTTTTGATATTGATGTATGTTCATCTCTCAATTGTAGAGAATTAGACTATGTATATATATATATATATATAGTATAATAAAATAAAAGTGAAAAAATTCTAAAACCTACAATGCCAAAGAAGAAAGAAATTGGAATTCACGAGACACAACAGAAGTAGATACACACTAAGTCTTTGTACTAAACTGGAGGCTTATTATGATTTCTAAAGCTGTCGCTGAATTAGGCCAGCGAGTTAGGTTTATGCAATGTTTTATGGATCCCCCTTCCCCGTACAGCAGAAATTTTTGACATAATAGAAAAAAAAAATTAGAGCCATGTTGAAAGGTTAAGCCTTTTTCTAACACGTGGATGATAAACCTGACAATATAGTAAAATGAAATTATGAAAAGAGAACAATAATGTATCTCTCAAGGAGAGGAATAATAATAAAAAAGAATTATAGAAAAAATTAGGATAAAAACTTACATATAAAAATAAAAACCTTGAATACCGAATAGCAACCTTCTACGCTAAGATCCCACGCGAAATGATGTTAAGAATTGGAACATCAACACAAGAAGGAAAAAACCGTGGAGCCACCTAGATAATTACTTTGCAATTAAACTAAGCAGTAAGATATTTTAAAATAAAATAAACATAAGAAATTTTAAATAAAATAATGAACAAAGTTAAGAATAGTTAATATAAAGTAGAAATATATAGAAAAATATTTTAAAAAATAAACTATACAGAAGAAATTTTAAAAAAAATATTGAACTATATATATATATATCCCCCAACCCGCACGACAGTGCGGGTTGGGTGTTCTTATACGTTTTTGCTTCTGTAGTAGTCGTACGTAAGAAAAGCCCAAATTGAAAGACTGGGCGGGTTTTCAGAAAGTGTAAAGTATCACTTTTTATCAAAAGAGGACAGTTGTAGTCCATGTTTTAATTTCAGTCGGCAATTCTAGCTTTGCTTACAAATACTCCGAAAACACATCTTCTTTTTATCTGTCGTAAAAAGGTAATTATCAATATATATTTCTAATGACTTAGATACACATTTTTGTGAATGTTGAAATAAATGTAAAATAGTAAAAATTTTTATACTCTATTAATGTTGCCTTTAGAACTCATTCCCCGCCGCACCATCGTGCTTTGAGTTGCTATCAAGTTTTCTTTTCTGCTTCAATCATTTGGATGGAAGCCTAAAGAAGAACGAAATATATTGTTATATATATTTTCTATCATATTTTCTTGGGGATTACCATGGACGAGACGAATCCTTTTTTTTCTCTCTCTCTTGCTCTTTTTTGCACACATTTGTTGAGGGGTATGATATTTTCCTCCTCTACACCAGTGTACCCCTTTTCATCGCCATGGACCGGTCAACGTACGATCATTTTACCCTCTGAGGGTAGGATGTAGATTGTTTATACTATACATTGTGTTTGGATTGAATAATTTTTATTGAATATGCCTTCAGAATAACGAAAAATGTATATAAAGTGATTCCAATGGAAAGTGGCACAAAACCAGTAAACAAAGGGGAAATAATTGAATGTTCCTTGGGCGGGCTGGTGCCATTTCATCCATGGACAGGGGGTGGGGGGCCACTGCTCTACATAGATATCTGCATCAATGTCTTTTCCTCTCCTCCCCCCGCTAAACAAATCTAGGTTTTTAGGTGGGATTTGGTATGGGGCGGCTTGATTTTTAATTTTTTTTTTAAATAATACAAAAATTTTACACATTTTATTATTTTTTTATAGAATATTAAGCTAACTTTTAACCAAAAAGTTTTTTCATGTGTGTAAAAGGAAACGAATTTTCACACAAGAAGAAATTTAGCAATTCATGAATAAATCAGATTCTGAACATAGTGATCTCTCGGATGATGACTATATTACGAACAAAATATATGAACCGCATATGCTGAAAGGAGTATCAAGTTTAAATGAGAGTGATGAGAAAAACATGGAAATATTTGTAACGGAAAGATAATTTTGGATCATCTGTTGCCATCAAAGTCTATTGAACCTATTTACTTCATTGTTTTAGCTGTAGCAAATTGTCTTGTTGTTTGTGTTCTCGTTTAGGTACAAACAAGAAGCAACATCTATAAAAATTACAACGAAAAATCAAAATGGATCTCTTAAAATTTAAATTAGAGATGGCTAAGGAACGCGCACGTTAGCAGCATCTCCCCCTACAAACAAAAGTTTTTTAACTGATGATAAAGATGACACTGTTGTAATTCTCCCAGCAAAAAAAAAAATCGAAGTATTATACTAGGTCGGCTAAGAGGCCATGCAAAGATAAAAGGCATGACATATATAGCTATATTCAATATGTTGATGGCATTTCAAAGTCTAAAGTTTTCGCTTTAGATTTGAAAACTCTGAAAGCAGTTTGAAAACACATTGTAAAAAATGCAATGTTTAATTATACTTGTCAAAACTAAAAATAAATGCTTTAAAGATTTTCACAGTAAATAAATAATGAGTCAAAAAAATAACTAATTATACATCAATAATTTCCTTATTTTAATGAATTTAAGTTGAATGAAGTTTGTGTTTCTTCTATCAACATAGAACCAAAAAATGTAGAACTCGTAAAATTTCGCAGGTGATGATTTCACAGAAAACGCCCAAACAGCACGATCGTGCAGATACCGTCTATGTTCCAGGAAGAGGGGTTGTTATTTTCCCCAACGTCATTGGGGTCAATATAGTAGTAATAATTTAACAAAAATAATTTAATATTTAATAATAAAAATATTCCGTCCCTTAATGGGGTGTATATATATATATATATATATATATATATATATGAAGACATAATTTTTCATATCTTAAAAGCATTTTAATGTTAGTACTTTATCAAATTGTTGAAGGCTCTGTGTGTGTGTGTTAAAAAACGTGGAAATGGAACATGGAAAACGTGGAAACTCTGAGGAATAATCCAAATAATCAACATACAATTCTGAATCCTTTCACAAAAAAAGTTTTTTGTTGTGTTTATGTAATCCATAATTTCAAAAGCCACCGATCTGAATTCAAAAGCATTGTATACAGTAGGACACAAATTTTAAAACACTAGCACTAAATAATATGACCATGAGAATTAAAAATATGCGTAAATCAGAGAAAGAAAGAAAATATCAGAGCCCGTATAGCGTACCCTTTGCGGCTAACTTCCAATGGCCCCTACGCTGTACGGGCAAGGGGTTAAAAAATGATGTATCATTGTTAAAGAAATTACCTTAAAAGATAATCAACTATGAATCTATGAGCATAAAAGCAGAGTGAGACTGTTTTTTATTTCAATCTGTTGAAATCTATTGGATATGAAATCCTATTTGGGTTCAACTGTTATAAAAATTGAAATATAAAAGGAATTCTTTTCGTCCATCCCAATGATGAATGAGTGTTTATTAAGGTCGCATTTGAAAGTCCCACTAGGGCTGTTAGCGAACATGGGTCATGTGACAAAGATGGCATCCCCTATTCGAATTTCCATGTCATGACTCAAAAGATAGATCTTCAGTGGCAGACTAAGACTAAGATTCGTTTGGGCCCAAAGGGTGCTGTATTGTTAAAAAAACAAAACGAATGGTTGACAATTATCCGCGTTTTATATTTCTCACATTTGGGTTCAAACGATGAATAAGTTCTTTCTATAAATAAGGCAGTGAATTAGAGGTTGCAATAAATGTTAAGCATGAAATGTCTAAAAGAGGAAAAACTGACTTTCGATTATGTCGTTGGATCCGAATTTTGTTTTGGAATTTCTTAAAGAAAGGGGGGAAAACCGCTTCTTTTTTTGCTTTCACTGAAAACGTATTTCAAAAACAACGCTATCGAAAAGAAGTGACTTTTTGAAAGCTTCTATTTTGGGTTTGAATGCATGACATAAAACATACATGGACTCGACTACTGGAGGTGATTTGAGCTTGATGGAGAGCAATCGATAGGCCTTATTAAAATCGAAATGATCTCAACTACAAATCAGAAAATTTTTCACTGCTTTCCCCAGGAGATTTGAAATTCATGCAATGATCCAAGTTTCAGGAATGGAAACAATGCTATTTAGAGCCTTTAGCATGAAATTTCTTTTCAATCAAATCTTAATCCCGGAACATTTATTTTCGGCATATTTCTCGATCATTACTTGAAGGCCAATATCTCTCTTTCTCTGCCAAGTACAAACGAATAACGATAGATTCGGTGCATTGCATTATTCAGAATTACAAATTAAAAATTTTACAAAATATTCGAAAATGTCTGTGTGTGAAAATTTCACTCTATAAATATAGAGAAAAAATTTTATTAAAAAATTGTGTGTCACGAGTACACACAAAGTCAAAATAAATTATAAGGTAAACATGTAGATCCTATTGCCATACATCATGATAAGGATAATTAACTAACCACAAAAGAATATGTGTATTCATACATTCGCACGTGCACACATGTTGGAAGATTGATAAACGGGGACGTAACAAAATTTATTTTTCCGAGTACGGGGTTTCCAAGGTAGAGAAAATTTTAATTGAAATGATTGCTTCCCAACATTTTTGACTTTTTTCTTTACAGACAAAATACCAATGCACTGTTCGAATGTCCAATTCAATTCAATCTTTCTTCACGTCATTCTTTTCTGATTTACTTCAACTTCCCAATGGTACAAAAATAGTTTATGGACGAAGAGTAAAGGAAATAAAAAGATGACTCTTTTCTCCATACCGAGTAAGGAAAAGTTGATTTTTTAAGAAGTTAGCATAAATGAACTCCTAATTTATTTGCCATTGGAGAGGATTTCCTTTAAAATACTCCAAGCTTTTACACATAATCAAGGGTTCTTCCAGTAGCAAATGTTAATATTGTTTTTCTCCTTTACTAGATTTCGAACAAGATTTGGGTGGTCGACCATCAGTTTGCGATCAAGATACCAGAGGCAAAGCCTAGTAACCAATGCTTTGATTTTTTCTTTCAAAGAAGGGGCTTTTCTTATAAACAGACTTCTATTGATTCTTAAAATTGGATTGAAAATGTGCTTCACGATATAACATTCACATTTGGAAATTTCATAGAAATAGTCTTCAAAATAATCTAGTTTTTTGTCTATTGGTTTGAAGAGATATTTCAACACGATATTGTACAGATATTTTCGGGAAATATCTTCACATACCTCGAGGCATAAAGCAAAGTAAAAACACTCTACAGGAAGAAATCCGAAGCTATAAATTTGTTACACACTTTTAAGAAAACAACCAAATTCGGACCCTTTTTTCTTTTTGATATAATTTAAGAAGATACTGTGCAATAAGTTTATTTTCCCTAAAACGAGGTCACAAACATAACAAATACATTAATTTAAGAAATTTTTTCATCGAAAATGGAAATAATTTATCATTATCTGCCACAGTTAAAAAAAAAGGTTCAAAATTATTCATACACTTATTGTATAAAATTAATAATAAAATACAAACCTCCATTAGTAAGATCCATGTATAAAGCTTTCAGTGGATCTCTGTCTTGATCACTTAAGGTATCCGACTACTTTCGGAACCATATTTTAAAAAAGCGCATAAATGGATATATTTCATGATATTTAGTGTCACTTAGATTCGACTACATGTATAAAATTGTTTTAAGGACATTTTGACAACAAAAAATTTATTTAAATACAATATTTCGGCAAAAAATTAACTTAGAATAATCTTTTTTCAAAATGTTCTCCTTTTCTGAAAAAATGCTTCTATTATAATAATATTTTGCCTGTACATAGCTCAAGCCTCTGAACAGAGGCTCAACTATGATTTTTGAAAAACCCACATTATTTTCAGAGTTACAACCCATTGAAATATAATTACCGGCGTTTTATTCTTAAAAATTTCCCCTCTGTTGTCGTAAAATATGGATAAACCCACTTCTAAGTTATATATTTATAAAATTCTAGTAGAGCTTCTGTAGAGAAATCTGAGCTATATACAGGGAAAATATTATTATAATAGAAGCATTTTTCACAAAAGGAAAACATTTTGAAAAAAAATTATTCTGAGTTCATTTTTTGCCAAAATATTGTATTTAAATAATTTTTTTTGTCAAAATGTCTTTAAAACAATTTTATACATGTATTGTAATCTAAGTGACACTAAATATCATGAAAATTATCCATTTATGCGCTATTGGAAAATCACGGTTCCGAACGCAGTCGGATACCTTAAAAATGGATTGAAATGTAAAGCGTTTCTTAAAGCGCAAATAATTTAATTGTACAATGTGTAAGCGTAGACGAGATTCCGACTGACGCAGTTATTTTGCTGAGCCGACTCAGCTTCCCAAAATAGCTGCCGTTTGATGCCCCAGCTACTGTGCTATATCTTAAGCTTATTATATTTGATCCATCTTGAATTTAAAAAAAATAAGGTTTTGCCAGCCCACCCTTGAGTTTTCGATCTTTTCCCAGCATTGGACTTTTTTCGCTTTCTACAAGGCAGGCTTTATTTATTTATTTTTTTGAATAGCTCAAATAGGAAGCGTTCCTGCCCCCAGAAACGTGAGTTAAGTATAGCTATCGTTATTTAATACTAACCAAATAATCAAAATAATGAATCATAAGTTACAAATAATTGTATATAATAATCCAGTAGTTAATCCAAATGATTAATACTAAAAAAAATTTTTTTTTAAAGAACATATTTACGTAATACACACATTGTTGTCATTTGACATCTTTCGAAACCCTTTCCCTCTGCTAGAAAGGAATTCTCGTGAATCTCTATCATTCACTGAAACCTATTAATAAAAGGAGTGAATCCAGATGGACGCTGAGGGATATGAATGGCAACGCCCTCATTGATTTGCAAAGTGTTGACTATCTTTTGGTAAGGAATCTGGGGACACCGATACTAGAGAAAATTCATTAGTAGCTTTCGTTTTGTCTAATAATATTTTAAATTTAGTGCAAATTCTTCTAAGAGACCTCACTCTCTTCATTTCTTTTTTTGTGACTGAAAATGAAGTCAGTGATCCCTAGTTAGTGGTCGGGCTTAATTTAACCTGATTCTCATTACAGATGCAAATCCAAATAGAAGTAAAAAATAATTTTTATTTCTTTTTTGTTCTCTGAATCTCCAGTGTTTTATATGTAAAATCCTTTTTAATTTCATTTCTTGATAAAGTCGCTTTTTTCATTCCTAAGCGACAGACTTCTCTCTTCTAATAACTTTAAATTGTTGACTGGTGACTTAAAAATTCTTAGGAACAAATTGAACGCTCTTAAAAGGAAATTGGAATTGTACGTTCTACACGATTTGTCGTTTGTCTAACGGGTGGCTTTCGGAATTTACCTAAAGAGAAGAATACTTTATACAAAAATTTAATAGAAACAAAAAAAAAGGGAGCTTGGGAAAATTTATGTCAAATGACTGATAATATGCTTCGACTCACTTTTCAAATGGTAATTCTCCTCCCGTACCAAAATTCAAGTTAACATCCTTAGTAATGACTTTTGATGATTGAGCTAAAGCAATACGAGGGCTATTGTAATTTTGAATCTTGATCAAGTAACGATGATGACCATGAGCTGATTCTCTCTCTCCACCCCACTCACGAGATTAGACATTCCTCTCTATGGCGAATTTTCAGTGGGGCTCCAACACACGAGTTCGTGACCTTAACTACTATCTTGAGCATTGAATGCGATTTTTATTCTTTTCTAATCCTCAACAAGATTCCTACTTTAATCTTTTTTGTGAGAAAGACCTGAAACTAGTTATGGACAGTTAATTTAAGAGAACAAGAAGGAAAGAACAGAAAAGAAAATCATTTGGGGGAATTTTCCTGATCTATTACTTAAAAGCCTTTCTTTTCTTACTTTCCAGATGGCTCAATAGATCTTTCATAACGATCTATTCTTAAAACTCATCCAGACTCACCCATTGCGAATTCCTTTCCTTTATTTTGTCTTCTTCCCCCATTGGGTAAAGTTTAAGAAATGTTTTTATTTTTCTTATAAAAACTTTATTGGATTCAGAAAAATTATATTCTGTATGGTAATCAATTAAGAGAAAGTTCCATCTACGTTGACGGGATGCCAAATTATTAAATGAATAGACTTTCCAATTCTACTGTTTTATCCTTATCTGCTTGTAACTGCATGGTCTTGAAATTTTATACAGTATGCCTTTTATATATTTTCAGAAATGTATTTTTTTTACACATATTTGAAAAAATCATAAATTACTTTTCAATTCTTCTCAATCACTAAAGGTCTCTCACCCTGGGGAGTTGAATTCTATTCCGATTTTATCTTTTGACAAGCGTTTGCGGCAATATGCGGAGAAATATAGAGAATGCCACTGATTCTGCTTTCTATTGAATTTTCAATAAGATATTTTTGTTTAATTTTGACATTTCTATTGATAAAACCTTATCTTTGGTATTCAGCCACAGGTACCTTACTGATAGAAATCCTATTTTAAGACTTAATAACAATAAAATAGAAATGAACTAATCCATAAAATATCTGGAAATAATGTTTATCACTTGATATCCCCCATTTATTAACTCTAAAAGAATTACAAACTTCATTTTTAGAGTTCAAGAACTAATCTAATAACTTTTTGTTTCAACTTAGGTGTTGGTTTAAGCTGAAACCAATTTTTTTACGACATATGGTTCCTTGACTTTCACTTAATCCAAAGAATCTAATGAAGAATTACTCCCGCAATAATTAGTCCACCCCTACCTTTAATCATTTATGCTATTTTTCTAAAATCCCCGTAATCAGGCTATTTCTGATGAATATTACCCTTACCCATAGTTTTCTTCTAAAACATTATCATACAAAAAGAAATTTTAGTTTGATCTCTGATGAGGGTGAGTATAGTTGCATGGCCAGACTAGTCTCACTGGGATCGACAAGAGCTTCCTAATACTCTGCTCCCTTAAGCTCCAATTTTTTCGCCCAAAATGTTTCAAAAAAGAGCACAGTTTTTTATTGTATAACACTAACAGAATGCGAAAATGGAAGAAATTGAACCACGACAGTGGAACACAAAAACCCCTAATGTTTACTTTTTATAAGTGCACTTTGCATGCTATTTCATTATATATATATATATATATATCTTAAAATAATTTCTCTCCTACATACAAAAACTATTCATGTTCGTACCTCTTTTTCAAAGATTTTGTGTGTGCACCCACAATTTGAAGCTTTACATTGGGATGGGGACAGACATAATATCGGCTTTTTTGGATTATGTTTCCATTTTCATTTCTTCTGTAGAAACAAATTGCATATTGCATCAGTTCTTTGTCGAATATTTTCAAGAATCGAAATTCTTGCCTTCAATGAAAAATTCCTTGCAAAGAAAATCCCCGATGAGAAGTACCACGGACCAACTGCATCTCTTATTAACACTAGCACTAATAATCTCACGATAAGAATTCAAAACATATGCCAATCAAAGACATAAAAAAGAAAGTTTCTCTACAGCGTACGGGCAAAGCGGTTGTGGTCAGCTTTCTGTAGCCCGTACGGGCAAACCTATTAAGGGGTTCAATTGAAAACACAGCCTTCCAGTCAGAGATGACAGTCATTGGACTTTCCGTTTGCTGAGATATTTCTTCTACCTTATTCTTAATCAATGGTAATTGGATTGAATTCAATTCAAGTTAATTAAATATCGGTCTTTTTCAATCATTGTTCAAAATAAAACAGCTGACACACTTGTCCATAAAATATAACATGACTACTTTAGCACCCTGTTCCGACATCTATAATTTTTGCAGATTGAAATTCGCTTCCAATTCTGGAATAGATTTTGGCATAATTGATGAATTCTTTTTTCCTAATCTCGTGACATACAAATCATGGCCTTTTCCCAGCATATATTTTTTTTTTAGTTTTCACCTCTTTCACACACACAGATGCCTCCCTTCCAAAAGTTGTCACTTAATTTCGCATAGTCAAAAACTATTCATGGTTCAATTGGTTCTATTACATATATATTTTGATGAACACACCTTCCAAAATAAAATTATTAAATATATGAAAATGTAATATAATACTTGCATACATCTAATAACTTTTCATGGTACAGATTTTATCCATAGGGCATGATTATTGTATACATTGCCTTTTCTTGCGTATTATTATAATTAACAAAATTCAATCACCTTAGCGTTACTCCAAATTATTATTATTATTATTTTGCTGGCTTATGTATATTATGGTTCCTTTCTTGGTGATCCTTTTGGGGTCCCTATTTTGTTATAAGTTGAAAAAAATCAACGAATTATGCATCTTGTGTTTTATTATTTCATTATTTATTTTATTTTGAGTATTGTATTCACGGGTTCATGATTGAGAGCAGTAAGTTGATGTCAGAAGAAATGTTCGGTTAGTAAGTATTGGTGTAAAGGCGTTTTCTTAGGCGGTGGAAAAAATAGATCAATGGAAATGTAGAGAAAAAATATTTCAAACCAATTATTCTCCACAGTTTCAAACACATTTTTATGCTATTGTAAGTAATCAGTGATGCAATGTATTACTCTAATTGCTGTTTCTGTTTCTATAAATGCTCCTTCAGTGAGCAGATGAGACCACTTGAAAAAAATAAAATAATAAATTTTCCCTTTATATTCCTTACATTTTTATTCTTTAATATTCAAACTTTAATGCTTAAAGATAATTCTACAGTTCATAAGGAAAATATATGTCCGGGGTCAAGATACTTAAAGTTAGGGGCTTAAATAAAGGTTGATATGTAAAACAAAATAAAAGTAAAATATGTAGCTCTGAAACAAACCAATTATGTACTAAAATAAATAAAAACAACTTAAGCACCATGATAAGGATACATTTGATATGAAGTTAAAAATGGAGATTGGGTGGCTTATTCACAATAATGGAAAAAATATTTTAACATCACTTTGGCTGATTTGCTGAAAAAAAATCGTTACGCTTTTTCACTTGATTACCTCACGTAAATCTAAAAATAGTTAATTAATTACCGGAGAAATTGAAACAAAATACCAGCAAAGAGTATTAATTTTTCTTCCACATAAATTTAAAATATATCATTGTTTCTCAGACTTTAGTTTTTAATTACATTCCTCTAAAAATAGTTCGACAAATATTTTTTGAAGCAGTAAGATTAACGTATTGGATAACTCTCCAGAGCTTAACAGAAGAATTATTTTTTTTCAAACATTTTTTATCTTTAAAACATTAACATTAGTTCGTGAAACCCCTTGTTTGTAATAAATTGAGGATAAAAAACGGGATATTGTAATTTTCCAATTCAAATATGTAGAAGTTTTTATTTACTTAAAAAAACAGCTTAGAAATAGGAATAATATAAAAATTTATTTTTCAAATCTGAATCTTTACTTGGCTAAATTTATATACTTTAACTTGGCTTTTCTGCTACAAACCTTAAGTTTTTCGAAGGAAAATTTAGTTTCCATATAAAAAAAAAAGTCCATTTAGTATCTCTCGCTCATAATTCTGAAAGACAGGCCTGTGCTAAGACAACTGCTTTTTGAAATCCAGTTGTTTCCTGCTTGCTTTAAAAAAACACTCATAGAATTTTCAATTTCAAATTTCAGTGGATCAACCCTGTGATCGAATATTAACTCCCCACTAGGTGCGCTTCATCAAGTGCCATCCATGGGCGCTCTCAGATGCATACTTACTTTGGAAGAGGATTCAATCATTTGATTTACATTAAAACGTAATGTTATATCTAAAATATTTCTTACAGAAACTTTTACATTAGTTTTATTTATATAGCATATTATCTAATTATCAAAATAATGGATTGTTAATGAAATATTAATTAATACTAGTAGGTAGAAGTACCTATCTGCCTTTATCAACGAAGCATTCAATGGCCTCAGGAAAAAAATTATACCAATCAAAGAGGCTATAATGTGTTTAAAAAAATGGAAAGAAAACAGGAATGTGACTCAAAAAGTTAAGTTCATGTATGAATTCGCATATTGAAAAAAAAAAAAAAAATACAAGAAAATTGAATCTTTCTTCGGCAATTATCCCAATGAGCAAAATTAATTATACGTCCATAAAAAATAATAATAAATATATACTTAATTCTGAAAAAATTTTTAATAACAAATTATTTTGTCTCAAATTTGATACCGTTTGGTGTGTGTTACACTCATCGTAAGCAATATTTAACATATTATGAGAAATTAAAATTTTTCAACCCAAAACACATGCCAAAGGTAGTGGTTATTTCTAACTGTCACTCCTACCTATTAAAATGTTTGAGAGAATGTTGAACGCACATGGATTTTTAGCATTTCAAACAATGAAATTTCTTCTTTTTTGGAAATTTGGTGTCCTCGTTTTGAACGACACGTCCTTCAATCCTGAATTGTAACAAACGAGGCCTCTTCGGGGGGTAGCCAGCAATTTGAAACAAGTTGTTCCGAGTAATTTTAATATTCAACTAAAAACAACACTCTATGTTATAGAAAAACTTGAAAATGAACGAAATAGTAGAAAGTTACGAAACATTGCTCTGTCAGATTGAAGGCCTTTTGATATCCCAAGTGTTCAACCACGTCCTTAACACTGAACTCTAGTACGAGTGATAAAAGGCCGTTCAACGAGTGGACCCAAATTAATATTATTGTGCATCAGAGAGATCTGCTCGCCTAACGGAGGGTTAAAGGAATGATCCCTTGAAACAATTGTGCTGCATCTCTAAATTTTATTTTAATATCATCTTAGAAATAAGGTGATTTAATTTAATAATTTATTTCCAAAAGTTGGAAATTTCAGTTTCCTTCTCTGAAGGTAAAACTTTTCCACAAGAGAAGAAAAGATCCACCGAGAGAGAGAGAAGACTTTCTTCCACGGCAATTGAATCAATGGAAAATATTCCTGAAGAGACAAAATTCCATTGAAAATATTAGATGGATGCATTATTCAAAACGTGATGATGCTGAATAAATCAGTATCCTAAATAGAATCCTTTTGTTTTGAAATACTTTCCATTGAATTGAAATTTTAATGACCCTACTAAAATATGAATGAAAAACTGTAGCGTCAATTTCACACAATACGATTGCAAACTTTCAGGACATGTAGACGATGGGAAATACATGGTCCTGGAGTGCACACAAGAAATACAGGACACGGAATTCTTAGAACAGCCAAAATGCTGGCAAGTCTTTGGCTAGTGTGCGCAATCGATAGCAACTGAAGCATTGGTTCATTGGCCTTCATTCCTTCTTATGGGTCAACAGTGCTAAGGACATATCTGTTGGAGATGTCCGAGAAATTTCGCTCATGTTCGATCCATGATGCCAAGGGTCGAACACCTACTTGGAGAGTGCTCTTGATCTCTTGAATGCTTTGTGGTGCTATACTAAGGAGACTAAACACCTTTTCTCCCTTATTCGTTCCAAGAAAGCGTTTCCGCCCATGCATTGTGTGATTTTCCATCACACTCTATCTCTTCGGAAAGTTTCATAACCACTAGACTCATACACCCTGCATAAAAAAAAATTTCGTGTCAAAAATAAAAAAAGTTTTGATTTCAGAGAAATAATTTTTATGATTCCTTTTTTCATAACCCCTTAACGGTCGCGTAATTTTGAAGAAAAGGGTCCTAAAAGAGAGAGTGTCAATTTTTTATTGAAGAAAATTATATAAAACTGTTCTCAACTCTGTACAACTGTATGTTCAATATATATATATTTATTTTTAAATTTTGGGTAAATTTTTAGCTTGAAATACAAAAAAATACTTTTTTAAGAAAACCAACATTTAGGGGTGTGAAGGCTGAATGTTGATTTTCCGGCAAACGGAAAAAAATAAAAAAAATCATGTGTTTTAAACATTGAAGAAGAATTGTATTAGACTTATGCGCAATGTAAAACACATTAGTAATTTTTTCTTGTGAGATAAATTTCAAAGCAGGAGATAAAAAAAGCCAACATCACACGTAATAATACAGATCCATCATTGATTCACTAATCAAACAATCAGTTACTTTAGAATCACTCTCAGATCCATTTATACTTGAAGTATAGAATCCGATTCACTTCCTTACTAAATCCTTAATGGATACAATATTAAAAAATATATATTTTTTCTCACAGAACGCAACCCACGTGTATTCACGCAAAGCGGAACTAAGTAACCGAGCTAAGGTTATAAAAACATATCACTAATACAGTTGAACCTGTTTTTGTGCGGTTGATAAAAACCGCATAAAAATAAACGCACAAAAAAATATTCGAAAATTTCATGAATTCTTACATATAACAAGCCAATTCGTCGAAATACTGCAGAAATTTTTTTTTATGCGATCGCACAAAAATAAAATCGCTTAAAAAAGGACCGTACAAAAACAGGTTCTACTGTATATATGTTGAATTATGCTAACATCTAGTTTAAAATAAAATAACTTTCTGTCAACACATTACTAATAATCTGGTGAGAAATGAACATGACATGAGCAATAGATAGAGTTTGAATCTTTTGAGCGCGTTACTTTTGAACACTCCAGCCCGGAAATATCACGAGAAATAGAGAGGGAAATTTCACCCCGGAGCAAGGGATAGAAAAGAACTTCATCTTATTAAGGCCTCAAATAGAAATATCTGAGACATTAAATAAAATAATTATACATTGGAACTCGTCCAACCCCTCGGTCGAATATTCCTTGCTGAAATTACTGATAAAAATACAGGAGGGTATTTGGGATCTCGCTTAAAATTAATACAGTAGAATACGTAGTACCTGAATCATGCTTTGGATGATTCGACATGTAATCGACCACAAGAACCTTTAATAAGTGACCTATCACCTGCGCACGTTTTCAAGGAAGACAGTAAAAAATGACTTGAGCTATAAATTCTTGGTGGAACAGAATTCCGAAGACCAACAACATTTAAATACTATATAACCTGCTAACCAAGGGAGATCATCTACCATTTTATTTTATAATCAGTTTCAGATTTTCATCATTCCTGGCATTCTTAGAACATTTAAAGCATGTTCTACGCCTCATTCTTCCGTTGTGATCTGTCGCATTACCTTTCCTTTCAACGTCCATTACAATGAGATGGTTTTAATCATGTCTCGTCTTTATCTCCGTATTTATCAAGCATTTGAAAAAAGGCATCCGATAATGTTGACAACTAGCGAGAAATTCTTCTTGAAAAATATGCACCAAAAGTTCTGAAATATTGCCAGGACAGATAAAGGCTTACGAAAGATTCAAAGGTGGACTAATACCTTAAGGCATAGTTCTCTAGATGTAGTTGTTTTTTTCTGAATAAAGTTTGTATCTGCACAGGAACTTCAATCGATTCCTTTTCTATGCATTCCATCGACCCATTTTTCATTACTTGAAGCCAGTGTTTCTTTTCTTAGAGTGTATAAAAAACTAAATAAACACTAAATTATACTCAGAAGGCAACCTTCTAAAAATGATCAATACGAGATTTTGGTACAAGATTCGTTCTTGTTTTTAATACGGCATTTTGTATTATTATTTTATTCTAATCTATCGATTCCACGTCTTTTAGCATTTTTTCCCAGAAGGATAGGTATGAATTGAAACGATAACTTTTCGATGAAATCCATTGACGAAAAGAGACTATGCAAAAAGGAGAGTCATTGAAATGAGACCACACACGGGAAATAGTGCAGTTCTCTCCGGCAGTCTAGATATGTGTTAAATTTTGTTCAAGTTTCAATTGCTATCGTATTTTTCATGATTATAAATAGTATTACTAATCGCTTGTGAGAAATGAAAGATAATTTCCTCTCAAGCTGAAAGTTGTAAGAGTTCTTTTGCCCAAATATGGACACAAACAGAAATGCATCCAAGTGAAATTCTACTTTTAAATCAATCTCTTTTATCTCTCTGTATACAAAAAAAAATATTTTTATGATAATGTAATAAATTTATTTATTTATCTCACACATGAGAAAAATAATAAAAGGCTGTTCAATATTATGGTTAAAAATTACAATTTGAGCAGTGAATATGATCCGTTGTATAATTTGTTCAACGGGAGTTGGTCCGTATTTAGATGGGCAAGGGTACCCCCCTTAGTTTATTTAATTTTAATGTAGTTTTAAGACGCCATCGACATCCAAATCAATTTTCTTCTGTATGATATCCAATTTGTATCTGTGAGATAAGAAAAGGTATTGACTGATTTCTTAGTTTAAAACAGGCTCATCTGGCTGAAATAGTTTGAATGAAATGAAATGTTTCACAAAAAGCAAGCAATATTTTGTTCCAAAATAACTAAATACAGAACAAAAGAATGACGGAATACCCTACTCCAACTTCTACACCACACCTATTGTTGAATCTGTTCAAGTTAAGTGGCGCGGGAGTATTGAGTGAAACCAAGAATGTTTTAAATTAGCTGATCTTGACCATTGGGCTACTTTTGACCAGCTAACTCCTAAAACAATTTCCTCAATCATGAATAAATAAAGATTTATCAACAAGATTAAGATCAAATACTTTGCAATTATTTTGTTCTGTTCATGTATATAAAATGTGAGAAATACTGAGTAAAAAAAGGTACAGTGTGCCATAGATTCATTGTGCAAATATTAAATTCAAATAAATGAATTAAGAGCAGTCAGTACGGTAAAAACTTTTTGAAAATCGATTTTGAGTTTTTGATATTTCTAAAATCTCCAAATCATTACTTTTCCAATGATATAACATACATGCCATTATATGAATTAGAAGTATTTTAAAATGACTTTTAAAAAATAATCAGCTGCCCCGACCACGCCCACTATGACAGATTAAGTGAAAATATAGACTTTTTAAATCTGAGAACTTGCAAAGCCTCCACAACATTTCATTTAATCATACACAATTTACTGCATATCAAATGAAACTTAGCTGCAATTTTAACTGTTAGTTTGTTTACGTACTTTTGGAGCCAAGTTTGTAAAAATGATAAAAATATTTACTTTTAATTTAAAATTTAGTACCTGGACGAAATTTTTTTGTAGCGTAATTAGACATTTCTCCTTTCGAAATTTTTATTCTTCTAAATATTTAATAACTTGTTTGTGATGATTGTGTTCAAAACTTGCTTTTTGAAAAAATGATAATTATAAAATTATTTCAATAGCTTAAGGGGGACGGCCAAATGCACTGACAGGGTTAGGGTACTTTTGCACAATGAAATCGCATTATTCAGGCGTAAAGGTTTTGCTGAGAACGTAAATTACTCATATAAATCCGCCTTGAAATGTAGAAATGTCAGAAATAGTCTAGAAAATTTTAAAATTATGAAAAATGCATATATCCTTGCTTCCAGAATTTTCTGACGCCATATTTGGCAAGCTTTATTACAAAATCTGCAGATGGCGCCATGTGTATGCAATCTAATTACAAAATTTTTAAAACGTTACTTTAGAATAAAATTACCACATAAACTGCTTAAATACACATTAATAATACTATATTTATGAAAAAGAATATTTTGCTACACGAATAATGACTTTAATCACTTCAGAAACACTAATTCTGTTTGTTTTTTTCATGAAAAAGGGGGTGGGGGATTAAAAATAAAGTAGCCCTAGAACTACGTCAAGAAACCACTCCCCATGACATCATTTGGAAAAAGGCAACGGTCAAGTGACCTTGAGATCAGCTGACTGTTAGTCTTTGCTTAAATTTTAGAATGACAGGTAGAAAGGGAATCGTTTGAACAGGACAGCTATGGGGGGGGGGGAGGGGGGGCCTATTTTTAGCACTGATAGTAAAGTGACTCTGGGGAACAGTGATCTGCAAACTTTTTCTATATACTCACAGAGTTTCAAGAACAGGGGTGGTCAACTTTTTCGGGAAGAGTACCACAATTTGATAAAAAAAATTACGAGTACCGTTTCCAACATTTCCATCAAACAAATATAGAAAAGTATAAAAAAAATTTACTTATAGGCTTATTATGGAATTTTTACGCAAATAGCACATTTTTTTTTAATGCAAGAAATTTAAAAATAAGATGAAGTGCAAATTTAATTTTTATTGTTAATAAACTTTTTACAGGTTCAATTCAGTTAAGTTAGGTACAAAATAAAAACGAGTAACTTGAAACATTTAATTTTAAATAATTATTAAACAGTTAGTATTTACTTAATGTGACTTTTGAATTTCTCTCTTTTTTTTTTTTTTTTTACCAACTCATCTATATAAGGATTAACTTTTGCAGATGCTAACAAAATTAGGTTAATATAGGTGCACATCAGCTAGCTGTATGAATAACATTCATATTATGTTCATAGCAGAAAACGTTTATTCACACAAACATATTTTGATCCAAATTTTGAGACTTTTGTCTGAGACAACCCCACTTCAATAAAATTGTAGAAAATTATTTATTATTATGCATTCAATTTCTTTTAATTTTTCAGTATGTCTTTGCGTGCCCCCGTTACAACTGCACCGTGCCACGGGTCGGCCACCACTGCCCTAGAACTAGAAGGTCTTTTTGTGAAGCTCCTAGAACTAGAAGGTCTTTTTGTGAAGCCCCTAGAACTAGAAAGTATTTTTGTCGAACCCTATTCCACACACACTTTTTTGTAAAAGCAATTAAAAAAAAGTATTGCATCGATTATTAAAAATTTAATCTACTTTTAATATAATTTATTAATTAATAATATTAATCTGTGATCCAGGTTTCACCCACCCATTCATTATGTTTAGTAACTAGAATATGTACTTGATTTTTTCACACAAACCGTCGAAGTCTAAACCCATTGAAATTAACTGTAATCGCATAGCATATTCTGAGCTTAATTTATTCCTATACTTTGTTTTTGTAGCCACTTATGCCCAGAAATATTTTTCACTAATACACATTGTTCTGATGTATTTTGTATGAATTTGCAACAAAACATTTAGGAGCTTTTCTTGCTTAAATTTAGAGTTTGGACATCAAATCTGTTGAAAGGTCGATAAGTAGTTACTTCTCTCTTATTGAAGGTGTTTTCCCAACAAATGTCAAAAGGTGCACTTTTCATTGGAAAACTATTTAGTTTTGCAAGACATTGTACTAACGAGTATACAATTATCTCGTGGAACCCGGGAGAGTAAACAATAAAATTTTTACAATCTATTAGGTAATATATAAAAATAAAACACATTTTTTTTTAAATATCTTTTATTATATAATAATAAAAGTTTAAAAAGTATTGCAAAATAAAGTTATTATGTTGAAATAAAATTTTCAGTTTCTTAATGACAGGAATGAGCTTTAAATTCTTGTGGGGATGCAAACTCCATATAGAGAACGTGAATCCATTTTGCATACACATTTATAATTTTTTTTCGATTTATTTATTGTGACTCGTGTAACCCTTGGGCATGTATCGTGGAACTCCAGTATTCCGTGGAACACAGTTTGAAGACCACTGTCGTGGTGTGTATACTTTCTTAGTGGGTGAAAATCCCGGAATTGTCATTTGATGATTAACGTTGCTCTACAAAGCAACAAGAGGGCTATTGATCACAAACCTCGTAATTTTGAACCATGTTCAAGTGACGTGGACGACACCTGAGCTGGCACTCCCCTCTCCTAACGACCCACCACACCAACGGGAGGACGTTTCAGCTCTCGACAGAATTAGTGTCCATCGCTGCCCTACACGGCGGGTCTTTAGTGGCACTGGGCTCGAACTCGTGACAAAGCCAGCCACGATCCGATACCTATACCACTTGGCTACCATGGTCAGAAAAGAGTGTTGTAGATTTCGATAAAGAAGTGCTTCTCAAACTTTCAATATTTGCGATCCAATTTTCAGTCATAATTTTCATCGCAGACCCCTTTTCGCACAATGTATTGAATGCAATTATAATGTACTTTGATGGTAAAACCACAATACAATACGACTTTAACTATAAACCGTACTAATTATCAAGATAAACATTGTTTTGTATATGACAAGCCCAGGGGAGTCACTAGTAATTACTAAACTTGTTTTTAATTGAGTATTGATAAATTAATTATTAAATACTTTGTGCAGTTTTGATACATTTATAAGTAGTGTGTATTACATCAGTGTGAATGTGTACTTCATTTGTTTCTTATATAAGAATGTATTTCACACACACTTTATAATTATTTTAAATTGTAAATTATTTTATTAAATTGATAATTATTTCAAGCCTTTTATTTTCGATTTTTCGCGATATGCTCGCCCGCCTCCAAAGTAGGGTTATCACACCTTCCTGGGGGAGGGGCGCCCTACAGTTTGAGAGACGTTGCGATAAAGATTTTATTTCGAGTTTTGAAAACACAACTTAATAACAGTATACATAAAACAAAATATGAATTGAGGAAGAAAAGCCAAGTGATTTACATAATAATTTGGCCGATAGCGGAATGAAGATTTGATAATTTAGGTATAAAAATGAAGGAGATTAATTGGCTTGTTAATAAATACTAGGTGTTGTACTTTCTCTAAAATTTTAATTTTTTCTCTTTTTTTTCACCCTCCAATTTTTTGCGCCCCCAAATCACTTGCGCCCTAGGCATGTGCCTAGCTCGCCTAAGCGGAAAAGCGGGCCTGATAAAGAGAGATATTTGTGAGAATAATCGGTTCTTTCAAGGAAATGGCTTTTAACTCATACTTTTACTACTGAAGTCTGTAAAAAAATAATTTTTATGAAAGCAAAGCAATTTTATTTATTTATTTATTTTTTGTTATCCAAAACAATCAGTTTCGGTCACTTCATATTCTTTGATTCCAGTCATTTGAATTGATTTATATAAGAGTTACTATGTTAATTAAATATCTTTTTCAATAACCGCACAATTAATAAAAATTTTGCACAATTATTAATAACATAAAAATACAACTTTTAATAAGGGTTGAGTGAGAGAATATTAACGTCGTACTTTTTCGTTAATCGACGACTTTTGGCAACCGATTTCCGAATTATGAACCATAATCAAGTGACGAGGACAACACCTGAGCTACACTCCTTTACTACCACACCACACCCACTGGAGGAGGTTTGAACATAGACATGTGGCAGCGGTAGTCGAGTGGTTAAGGTATCGGATCGTTGGCTGGCCTTGTCACGAGTTCGAGCCCAGTACCACTAATAACCCGACGTGTATGGCAGCGCGATGCACGTTATATTATTACCACAAACGTCCTCCCGTTGGTGTGGTGAGATAGAAAGAGGGGGTGCCAGCTCAGGTGTCTTCCACGTCACTTGACCATGGTTCAAAATTGCGTGGTCCGTCGCCAAAAGCCCGCGTGTAACTGTACAGTGCGACGTTAATATTCACTCACTGTTCATCGTTCATGTGTACGCCGAGATTCGAATAATTACGTATTCCTCGAATTCTGAATTACATCATTGATAAAAGTGTCGCATAACAATACACCTGACATATTCTATGTTCTACATGTAAATGAAAATTCAAGTTTAAAGTCCCATACTGTTATTGATTTTAGTAAAAATAATAATAATTCGATGTTAATGTCATTAGATAACAATAAAATATTAGCTTCTATATAATATAATTGAAGGTTAAAACGATTTTGGTCTCAAAGAAAATTATAAGCTCCTTTCCTAATTCATTTAAAATATTGTTTAATTTTTACGCATGTTGGTGTGTGTTTCATAATCAAATAGCAGCTTCATTTAATGTAGAAACCCAGAAAATAGGCTATATTATGTGATATCCTGTTTAAGAAAACGTAGATGGTAGAAACAAATTGCACTTAAATTTGAATTTCTGAATTGTCTTATAAGAAACACTCATCAAGAACATAATAAGTTTCGATACGAGTCTTTTAAAAGAAAACGTCATTTTTTTCTGTGAAAATGGTCATTAGAGCACTTTTTCATAAATTGTTATAATCTTTTTTAACCACATTTCCATTTCTTATTTTATAAATTAATGTTATTATTTCTGGTATTCATGAAAATACGACAAAACTGTGTACTAAGAATTCCATTTTAAACGACATAAACTGAAGACAAAAAAAGTATCTGGTGTCTCCCTCTTGGTCCCTCCACAATGGAGTGGGAGGGAAAGAAGCCCCACCAGTGGTTTTTACGACTGCTTGACCCCCGTTTGCCTTTCTTCACTGTTCAAAGACGAAAATTGCTCATCGTATATTATGCAAGAAAAAACTTGTGCATTCTAGCTGTTAATGTGTTTCCTTTAGCTGTTTGAAAGTAATTTCTACTCCGCGTTACAACGTTAATAAAATATCTTCAATGAACGCACAATTCAAAAATTATTAGTAACATAAAAATACATATACTAATAAAGGCTGAAATCTGCTTATAACAAAGTGTTATTTTATACATCAGTATATAATTTCATTAATTCAAGTGATTAATATACTTTTATTGAACGTATGTAATGTATACATATATACTACGTTATATTTTATTTAAAAGACCAATTTTAAAAATGAAACTTTATAAATAATTAATTTAAATCCTTTTTCTTAAACATTATCCATAAAAAGATAGTTACATACTTATCAAAAAAATTAAACCATTTAATCACAGAACAGCTAACCATGAATTGCAGTACCAATAGTGTCAAAGTGATGTATGGCAATTAGACTTAATCTATGCTGCATATGTAAAGTAAAATTCAAGTTTTGATTCTTACATTTATTGATTTTAGTAAAAACAACAATAATGATTTATTTTATTAATACCATTACATTGCAGTCAGAGATTAGCTCCTATATGATATAATTATAGTTTAAAACGATTTTTGTCTCAGAAAATTACAAGCTTTTTATTACCTTCTTCAATTGGAAAAAAACGCATTAAAAAATTAGAGATTTACAGACATTTTAAGTTTCTGTTTTATGCCTTTACAAATTTTATATGTGTTTTTCTCAAATTTTCATTTTGGAAGATATCAAAGGGTTTTCTATTCAATAATTTTTTTTTTCTTTTCAAGATAATTTTGAAATTTTTTGAAGATACATATATATATATATATATATATATATATAT
>BMAV01016387.1:363702-388876 GCA_019973955.1 Trichonephila inaurata madagascariensis
AAGATACATATATATATATATATATATATATATATATGTTCTATAAAGTTTTATATAAACTTAGATCTGAGAACTCTTGCTAGTTTTTTTAAAACATTTAAGTTTATATTTTAAAAATGTTCATATTTCTTCCAGGTTTCCAAATTTAAAATATTCATTCTTTTTCTATGTTTATCTATAGGAACATTTATTGAAATTCAACAAGGAAACAGGTTTTCAATTCCATACCAGTTTAAGGAAGTGTAATAAGAAGAAGCTTAATTTGGAAATTAATTCGATGAATATAATATAGTCGGCATGTGATGTAATGAGCAAGTAAAATCCTTTGAAAAGATTGCACTTGAATTGTGTGAAAAAAAGTACGCCTGATGAGGTATTTCGTGCACTGCAAAGATGCGAGGAATGAGAGAAAACATTTTTTTTTAAAAAAAAAACGAAACAACTCAAAACAAAATTAATAGACTTAACCAGTAGTTAAATTGAAGGACACGCATTCTTAAAATTACTGGCCATAAAATATGTATGTTTAAAATTACTTGTAGGCTTAAAATTGGAAAATGTTACTAAAATTTTCGCTGATCATAATACAAAAGTAATTTTTTATTGTTGGAAATACTGAGTATTTCTTGACAATTTTGTTTTTTTTCCCTGCTTTTCCAGCCAAATTCTTTTTGATAGGTAAAATATGTAAAATAAATAGATATTAACTTACAAAAAAGGTGTGTGGACAATTAATTCTATAATAATGTATAGTTATGTGAATTCAAAATTTGTTTTAGGTGGTTTTTAAACTATATTGAAAGATTAATCATTTCACGAAATTTTCCAAATAAAGGACTTTTTTTCAGGTTTAGCGAATTAATTTAGTAATTAGTAGCTGTAATTTAGTGAAATTTTGTCATATTTTCAGGCGTATCGGAAATAATAACATTAATTTGTAAAACAAGAAATAGATGTGTTTGAAAACAGAATTATACAACCTATTTGTGAAAAAATTACTCTAGGTTATTTTCTTAGAAAAGTAATATTTTCTTGTGAAAGACTCAAATTGAAAATGATTATTTCTTGATGAGTATTCTTACATAGCAATTTCAAATACAATTTGTATCTAAGATATGAGCAGAAAGAAATTTATTACATACCTATCAAACAAAAAAAAATTAAATTAAATACGCTAAGACAAATATTCCATATTTATTCTTAACCCTATGGGCAATGTTTATGATACCCAAGAAAATGTAAATGTACTTGATCATTCACTTGTGGATATCCTAAAATATTTGCACGGATTTAAAAAAAAAAAGACTGCGCACCCATTTCCGCGGCAATTCTAAAAGACAGCACTTACAAAACTTTCTTCTTTCCCCTTTTCCACCCCTTCTACCCACACTTCACCACCCCGTTGTCCTCACCATTTGATTATAGTTTTGAATAGTTTGTTTATTTTACTGCAACTGCGCATGCGTTCTGAAAACGACTATATCTGTCAATCATTTCTTAACCGCACCCTGTTGCTATAGTAACGACGGGTTATCTTTTTACAAACATTATCGCTTTGACGTCATCCGAGTTGCAAACAATGCCATCTGTTGGATAAAGGTAGTTTTTGAAAATATGGCCGTTGGCCTTAAAAATGAGATTAAGGCAGAAATGAGGTTGCACTTATTGCAACCTATATAGATACTGAACAGGCAATAGTTGTTAAAATATTGCATATATAAAACACCTGCTTTTCAACTAAACAATAGTAAAAGACATTTCACACCATCCATTAAATGAATAGAAATTGAAAGGGAACCAAGAATCAGCCTTCATTACTGAGGATAAAAAATTATAGGATACATTTTTTTTTTTTTTTTTATGAGGTAAAATTTTTTTATAAAATTTTTTGTTTTCTAAAATTTATATTTTTAAAAATGTGTAAATGCACTGTATGCATGCACTCTATGTTTTATAAACGCAATTGTGTATACTGAAGTGAAATTTTTGAACTATTCTTAAAACATCCAAATAGAAACCAGATATAAAAAAAAAACAATTTTCAATAAATTCATAATATTAATGATTGGGGAACTAACAATTTGTCTTTGAAAAAACTAATTAATATACTTAAAAAAATTTCACTTCAGTATAAATATAAATGTCTAATTGATATACAATAAAAATTTTTCAGTATTTATGTTTAATAGTTTCTGAGAAAGAAATATGAGATGTGAAACATCAAATGTGATGTTTGTTGTTTTTGCGAAAAAAATTGTTACATACATAAAAATACATAAATTTCATGTTTAAAAACATAAAAAAAAAAAAATTATTTTGGCTGTTTTGCAAATTATTTGTCCAGTTTAGAGTAATTTTTGAAGTTTAAAACTTAGAAACTGTCTGCAACAACAAAACCTAATGATATCTTTGCAAAAACCCAGCAAAACTTTCAAAATGTCGTATAAGGTAATATCAAATACCATCTCAAATTCATACCAAAACCATATTGATACATTTTCAGATTATATTTTTGATGCTTTATGCTCAAATTTGATATCTGTAAAGCACGAAAGCTACTCATTCTTCAAAAATTGATACAGAATTGATGTAATATTAGAAATCTCGTTAAAAAAAACTGAAAAATGCTGTTCTGGGCAATTTAAGACTTTTTTTGTTTACTATTTTATGCAAAATAAATTGCAAATATGCTAATGTTTAATAAAATGGGACAAATACATGTGTTGTAATTCATTATTTTTCTGAAGAAGTCACACTTTATAGTAAAAATTCATTTTTCTCAAAAATGATGTTTTTAAAACAGAATGCATCTTTTTCTCAGAAAATAATGTATGTTTGCACATGAAATTTTTTCCCTCGTGTTACTGTTATGTAACTATCCATATTCATGTGAGTTTTTTGGGGATTTTCCCAAAATATTTAAGTGAAATCCATATATCGTGACAAAAAATGTCAATTTTTTTTAAAATTCATACTCATATTTTTATGTTACATGTTTTTGAGAAAACTAAACAATATATTTTAAATATTTCAATTTGTTGCAAATATTAATATTTATTTATTGTTCAGACAAGTTTTAAGCTTTAATATTCAAAGGTATTACAATAAATGGTAACTAATTATAACTCAGATGTGTAATGCTTTCTGTCGTTGCGAGAAGCTTGTTATATGCATAAAAATACACAAATTTCATGTTTAAAAACATAAAAACCGTTTTATTTTTGACTTTTTTAGAAATTTCTTGTACAGTTTAGAGAAAATTTTGAATTTTGAAACTTTTAGAAATTGTGTTTGCATTGTGAACATACAAATCCATATAAAAACCTTTACCAATGTCGAAAAATCACATATTTCCAAATCATTACTCCTACATATTGATACATGTTTACATTATATTTATGATGCTATAAGGTCAAATATGATATTTGTAATGAAATAAAAAATTTTCACAGATTGTTACATAATTTGTGAACATTGATGCAAAAAATGCTAAAAAAAAAAATCTCATTGTACAAAAACTGAAAAATACTATATATGTATTTTCTGAACAATTTAAGACTTTTTTGTTTCCTATTTTATGCTTAAAAATTAGGAAGATATTAATTTTTAGTAAAATAGGGCAAATATATGTTGTAATTTATTATTTTAGTGATGAAGTGCCTTTTTACATTAAAAATGCAATTTTCTCAAAATGATTGTTTTCAAACTGCGTGTACCTTTTTCACAGAATCTAAAAAATGAATGTACCTGTAATTTTTACTGCACATAAATAATATGTAACTACATATAATGGAGCCCCTTTTTTGGAGATTTTCCCAAAATATTTTGCTGAAAAGGAGTTATCGTAAAAAAAAATGACAATTTTCAAAAATTTCAAAGCGATACTTTTACGATGAATTTTTTTGAAAAAAGTAAACAATATATTTTAAATATTTTACCATTATTTAATTAAAAAAGCCTAATTGACATACAGACAAAATTTGAAGTTTTTATATTTAATTGTTTCTAAGAAACAGGTTCCTAAAATGGCTCAATTTAACATTGTCGGTACCGACTACTCTTAATCCCACACGAAATTTATTAATTATACTTATTAAGTTTTAAATATTAATTTTAAAATATTTGAAAGGAATCTTTTATATACTTTATTAATGCAAATAATGGATGAATCTTTATTATTAAATCAGTGTCTCTCAAATTGTGGGGCGCGCACTCCTGCGGGGGGGGGGGGCGTGAGCATATTGAAAATAAAAGGTTTAAAAAAATAATTTTTTGGAATGAAGTAAAACAAAATACTTTCTGACATAATAAAAAATACACATTTACACTGATATAATTTATTTTTATCATCTGGTGATCATCAAAAATAAAAGATTCCACTTCAGACGCTCATTAGCTATTTTTGGTCCTATAACCAAATAAAAAAAAGACATTTTGTTTGCTTTACTGTAATCCCAAGATGAGAGAATTTTTTTATTACGTTTCTTTTAACCCCTAAAATACTACTTTTGATTATCATATATTTGATCTTCAAACTTATGGTATGTTTCACTCCATCTCTTTTTCTTTTAGGAAAGTTGTAAATAATATTTTTCTGTTGCTTTTTTTCCATGGGAATGAGTTTTATGATATATGGATAAGTATATTGAGCACTTTGAAGGATTATTTGGCCAAGATGTATTTTTATGAGTATTCTGAAACATATAATGCACAATGAAAAACATTTTACACAATTATTTTTTAGAACCGATATCGATGTTTTTATATTGAATAAATACACTTTTAACATGGGAGCGGTCGCATGAGGCGCAGAATCAACCCAGGCTCATGAAATCGTTAATTCTGGGAAAACTCTTTATTCAGTGACCTTTTAACAGTGACCTTGACAGTATCCTCCTATTAGACAGTCTTAATGGGAACAAAAATGAATTTGCCTCATTTTTGAGAGTGGCAAACGTTTTTTTACAATCAAGTTACTAGTTTTGATTGAGTTCCCTGCCCGAATACTTTTGTTCAAAAATATTTTCTATGAACATGCTACACTTTCCCCCCTGAATAATTTTGTGGTTTTGATTGTTGTGTTGTACAACTTACTATGGTTTATAAATGTAAATGAGCAGAATATAAAAAAAATGGGCATCTGTGATCTCTATTGAAGGAAGTTGAAACTGATCAAGCAATTGAAGAACCTGCTGAAATAATGCATATTAATCAAGATAGCGAAAGTAAATATGAGAAAAGCGATAGACATGAAACGTTTGAGTTGAATTGAAATTTTCAAATGCTGCTTAAAGAACTCTATGAAGAAAACTATGATGTCATAAATGTAGCACTTCGCCTTGTCAAAGAGACACAAGGAAGAAAATGTTCAAAATGATATTTGTAGATCATCAAACGACAGCAAAACTATAATAACGTGAACAAAATATGACAGTTTTGCTGGAAAATAACTTTTCTGTATTGTTAGAGAAAAGAGTCTGTGATTTATGTCCTTTATTAAGGACACGCGCATTTGGAAAATTTTCTTTAGTTTTATTGGATTTTTTCTCAAATAATCAAAGAAAAATTGAAAAGTCCTTGAAAGTAGGTAAGTATATTTTCTCTTAATTAAATTATTCACTCGAATTGTGATTTTTATCGTGTATAGTAAAAATAATTATAAAATAAATTATAGTTTAAAAACAAACTAAGAAATTCGCTTTTATAGTGAATCGAACTAAAAAGTAAAAAATAAAAATATATATAACTTAAAAGAGTAACATATACAAAATTTAATACTTATCATGTTAATTTGTACGGTTTATAATTTTGATCGTATTGTAGCTTTAGCGCCAAAGTGCATTATTATTGCATTCAATACATTATTATTTTTGGGAGGGGGGGGGCGCGATAAAAATTATAATTGAAAATTGGGTCGCCAGTAATGAAAGTTTGAGAATCACTGTATTAAATACACAACAATGACAGAAGCTTCAATTTTGATAAGACGCGTGTTACAATACCAAAGCCATTTGCAAAAAGGTATTCATGTTGTTTTTAAATTTACACTCCTTACTATTACCAGGAACGACAAAAGAAATTTAAATAAAAAGAATTTATTTTTTTAAGAAGTTCAACCTATTGTATTTCAAGCACACATTAGGTGCTTCACTGACTTGTATTTCTTAAACAGAAATGGATGGCCATTTCATTTGAACTTGATGTTTAACGACGTAGCCTTAAAACCCGCTTTTATTGAATTTTTCTATGAAAAGAAGCTCTTTACTGCGCACCGCAAGCATAAAAAGTAATCATACAGTGGAATAAAAAACATTCAAGTAATATGCAATGGTGAAAGCCATTTCTTTTCACAACGGTTTGCTTTAGATGAATAGTAATGTTTGGCTCCTTTTTTTTTATTATATTTTTTATAGAAACCATTTTTTTAGAATAAAATAATAAAGGCACAAGCAATAACAAAAAGAAAACGGCAAGTCAGTGAAAATAAATGTCATCGTCTGTCTCTTCCCAGGATCTTCAATTATACTCATAAAAATTAAAGGTCATGTTCATAAAGAATGATTTATTTTCTTTAATAGAACACCCGATATATTTATAAGCAAATGTCATTATGTATAAACAGAATAAATATATATTTCACTCAAACACATTCAATTAATTGCTTAGAAGAATGGAAGAAGTAAAAAGTAATGCAAATGTCTCAATAGAAATTACAAAATTCCATACATCCTAATAAATAGAGACAAAAGAGTGAACACTTGAAGGTTAAAATAAACAATAAAAATCGAGGTTTTTATTGACGATTTTGGTGCATATGAGTTTGTGTATTGATTGAATTATTCAGTGCAACAAATAAAAGAATATGTTGAATGAATAAAGTGAAAATTCCCAAAATTCATACGCAAATGACTAATGAAAATTTTATGAAAATGAGCATCAAAAGAATAATGTCCGAGATATTGGGTAGCACATCTTTTGGAAGACATTGGTAAATAAAATGACAAAAAGTAGTTTCCTCCAAAGTCCCTGAGTGTTGTTCCGATTTCGAAACCTAGTGCCACTGAACACCCCCCACCCCCCTGCATCTTGAGTCTTTTTGTGGAAATTGGGATGAGCTCGAGTGTCGTCTCAATATGTGTTGCGTCAGAGTACAACGTGATCCAATCAAGTCCCTCGTTAAAGTTTTCAAAAAATCAAACTTTGTTTCCCATACATTGTGTGACTTGAAATCGAAAGAGAAAAAACGTGGTATTTACAGGAGCTAATATTTATTAACTAATATTATTAAGCAATACTTATTTGACTTAATGGCTTTTGTTAATGCAATTTTGGGATGTAGACACGTCTTGTATACCATGCCAAGACTCCAATGCTTTGAAAAGAAGCTTAGAACCAATGCAAAATTTCAAGAAATGTTTATCATCTTTTGAATTCAACAGAATCAGCGTACTCTTTAATAAAATTGGGAATATCACATCTCATGATATTCCACTACGAACATTTTCAATACTTTCATGGATTTTCCCATTGTTTGAAGAGATGTTTTGTTTTTTCTTGTCAACAGAACAACTTTAAATTCTTCCTTTGAAACTTTTCACAAAAAATATTACAGTAAGGTTTGACAAATAAGTAGTAGGAGTCCAAGAGATTTCTTCAACGTTAGAGTCCGGAAGGTCAAATTTTGACTTAATATTTGATCTAGTTTAAGATGGGTTCCTAGCTTCGTAAAGCCATCTAAATCGATATCAAATGTTTTATAAAAAAAAAAAAGTCCAGTTCAACTTTTATTTAAAAGCGAATAGGTGTTGAAAAATGTTAAGCCTCTATGGAACATTTTTCTTTATAAGGGTGGGGAAATAGACTCTTTTATTTTATCTTACCTAAGAATATTGACTTGGAAATGAGGCGAGGCATCTCCACTATCTATGAGTAAATTAAACACTTCAATTACTATATGATAAATCCTAAATTTTGCAATTTTATTCACGTTTGACAAAAATATGGAAATAACGTTACTTGTAAAGGTATTTTTTCAGATTTTAGTTTATAGAGTTTTGGTTGACTTACTGTGACAAATTTTAAATTTAGTATTATGTTTCCTACACTCCTCACACTTAACTGTGACTGAACTTGCCATACTTTTCCGCCCTCCTACCCGAACTGAAACTTTTGAACCCCGTACCGGTACATATTCTGTAAGCAAAAAGCGCAACGATCCTTGTCCGCATCCATCCGCAGCACCTTCAAATGTGTCATTTTCATTTAACTGATTTTAAGTGTAAATTTTAATATTTATTTTTTGTAATATAAAAACATATATCCATCTCTGACTGTTATTCGAACTCAAGAAACGGCAGCACATTATTTAATTTTTAAAATTATCTTTTTATTTCAAATGTTAGAGAGTTTCTTTGCACTTTTCTACATTTTATTACTTCTATTAACCTGATAAATCATTAGCTTCTTAAGAATACTTTGAGTGTTATTTATGGATTACATTTTTGGCACTAAAGTCTCAGTATATATGAATACTACGAAGGGGAAAAATACTGTTTTCAAGTAGAACCGCTCAGAATAATCCTAACTGAATAACAAAAGAAAGGGTTACATTTTTTGGTATTGATGGAACCTACTTTTGTAGCTAAAAATAAATTCGGTATTAGTGTGATAAGAAAAGGATTTGGATAACCATGAATGGAAAGACAAGAGGAAGATGTTCAACTTACAATTGTTTATATTACAGAGATTATAGCTGACAAAAGAATATTATTTAGATTATGGCTTATACAATGCTCAAAAAAATTGGAAAAGCAAGCAAAAACACAAACAAAAAACGAAGAAACCTTTGTGCGATAGTCATGCATAAGCATAAATTGGAGAATATAGGTGCAGCAAAACGCAATACAGAACAAAGAAGCCAAAAAAAAAATCATACGGTACTTTAATTCTTTCGAATAATATTAAGAGCACGAAATAATGCTTCAGGGCAACAGTTTAGTTACGCGTAAATGGCAAAAAAAAAAAAAAAAAAAAAAAAAATGATTGTTCGGAAATGATACGGGGTGTTTTATATGGTATGTGTGGTCCCCTCGAGCTGTTAAGACAATCGCCCACCTATTTTGCATGGATGCCATGAAGTTATCGATGAGACTTTAGGAAAAACTATTCCACTCTTGACAAAGTGCGATCTCCAAGTCTTAGAGAATATCAAGAGGCCTTGGTCTTGTAGCACGTTGTCTGAGTGTGTCCCAAACATGATCAATCGGATTAAGATCAAACTCGACTTGTGACTCGATACGCTGCATTGTTTTAGCTTCAAGAAAGTTCTCCACAAGATGAACTACATGAGGACTGGCATTATTCCTGCATTAAAAGAAAAGAATCACCAATGGTTGAAGAGTAAGGTAGGACATGGGGTCTCTCTCTGGATCTTGTCTACATCCCTTAGAGCCGTAAAATTACCATTCCGAATGATTTGCTGGTCAATACATCTGTCTATGCTGATTTCAACCTATACCATCAAACCATCTTATTTATAATGTGATATTTACTGAACGAATATAAGGTTATTTCTCGCCATACCAAAATACTTCTGGTGTCGCACTTTAAACTGAATCGGGACTCATCCGTAAGCAGCAGTTGGCTCCGATCGTTTTGCATCAAGTTCAATGGCACACTTTCTTCGGGCAGCATGGTGTGCTTCTGTCAACAAAATACAAAAAAATGGCATATTTGCATACATACCATCTGCATGAAGCTTATTTCGAATTGTTTGGCTTAAGACTCTTCGTTCTGTTGCTAAAAAAACTCTTGGAATCTTCGTTGTATTGTATGTTCTGCCTCGATTAACGGTTAACAGGATATATCGGTCATTATTTGATGTGTTCGCAAAGTGGACGACCTGGTTCTGACCGATGTCGAAGATGCCCTGTTTCTTGAAATTGATTCGACGGTTTCGGATTGACACTTCTTTCCACTCCTGCAGCACTTGCTACAGTTCTTTGCTTTTTCTCCGATTCTAGTCTCCCGATAATACACCAAGTCATAGATTCCGGTAGATCATGCTGTCATGATAATTTCCTGTCACCTTTTCTCAAAACAGCAGCCCAAAGGTTTTATTTCACCTCTGACACAGTGAAAAACAACAACTTGGATGAAATCACAATTTATGTACTATAAACATTTTTCTGGTTTTTGACGTCATGAATGTTGATTTGCTTACGAAGTTTTCTTCTTCTGCGCCATGGATGCTATGTTTTGCATTAGTTATCAGAAGAAATATTTGCGTAATTTTTTTAAATCCATGTGCTCCCTAATTTTTTTGAGTAGTGCAGATTACCATGATAAATGTACACAAGTTATAATTAAGCTGCTTCTACCTAGAGGCTTCTGGAACATGTTCATCGATCTCTCCTAACGACGTACCTGAGTACGATAGGACCCATTTCGGATAATCAAGCTTACACAATTAATAATGTTAAACCATTTAGCCTTTCTAGTGAACAAATTTCAGGAATTAGAAGTTAAGTTGTACAAATGCAGTTGTTGTATGAGTTTTTAATTCGCAAAAGATGAAATTAATTGTATTTTTTAAATATTAAAATCGCATTTTCGAAATTTAAATTAGTATTTTACTCAACTTTTTATTATTAAAGTTTAGTAGACAATTATTATTATTTAAAAGAAGACACTAAGTGAAAAAAATGTATTTTCGTTTATATTATAGGCTCGTTTGGGATACAAATATTACTATACAGAACCAATTGAATGACAATAAACGCAAAAATCAGTATCAACATAAATTGCCAGTTAAAGAATGATAGGGCTCTTTACTTTTGAAATATTTCGATATAAAATAACAAATTAAAAAATAAAATAGCGTTTATTTATCATCAATTCATCTTTTTAGTAACTATAAATATTAGAGGATATTGTTCCGAAAGAATTGCATTTGATATGAGAAAAAAACATATTCATGCTGAATAAATGAATGAACATATATGCTGAATTGCTTTCATTCAGCAACTTTCTATTCAATTTTAATCTTGCTCAGAATTTTGTAAAAAATGCCTCTTTTGGAAAAATAAGAATAGCTTTTCTTGTTGCGCATGTAAAATATAATTGTAGAGTTTTCCTTGATACCAATGAAGTAGAGAGAGAATTTAATCAAAATAATCTATTCAGAATTATTAGCTATGCCAAAAGGTAAAATCGTTTTATTTCTATTCATCCACTGTGTAGTAAACAGCCCCAAAAACTAAATAGCCAACTGGTATATTTGTGTGTTCTATATCTACACGAAAGTCGTTGGAATGTAATAAGAATTTAAGAGGATGTTGAAGAATTGAAGTTATAAATGTGTTTTTTATTTTGGCGAAAATTGAAGCTTTCCAATCCAAAGTTGCTGAAGGTCATTTGAATGGCGAAACTTGAACACTCAACCAACCTACGTAAGGACTTTGAACCTCGACCACTCGGCTAACGCAACCACTTGAAACTTATGCTAAATGTTATGCATTTTTTTTAAAAAAAGACGTCTGTTTACCTTCAAGATAATGCAAAGACTTGTCTGTAATTTTTCAAACCATTTAGTATCAATTGAATAATGAGAAATTGTAACTTAAATAACGCTCCTTTGAAAGAGTAATGCAGTGATTCTCAAACTTTCAATACTTGCGACCCAATTTTCAATCAAAATTTTCAATCCCATACAATAACAATGCATTGAATGCAATAATATAATATACTTTGATGCAAAAACTACAATACTATCTTAATTATAAACCAATCAAATTATCAAGATAAATATTAAATTTTGTATATTTGTTACTTTCAAATAATAGATATTTTAACTAAGTTATTTTTAAGAAATAGATATTTTAAGTAAACTATATATATAAATATATACTTTTAAGTAATAAGAAAAGTATTATGTTGCTTTTCTTTTCTAATTTTTAAATTGGAACAGATAACAATAAAAGTGCAACGTGTACTTTCTTATGTCAGAATGTTTTGCTTCCTTTAAGTAAATTTTTATAAGTTCTTAACATAATCTTTCATTTTCGACTTTGATATGCTCACGCCCCCTTAGGGGGGCGCACCCCACAGTTTGAGAAACACTGGAGTAATGAATTGAGAGCTTTTTTTATTTTCAAAAATGTGCTACATTTTATGCAATAGCTGTTTTTTATAACCTATTTTTCTTAGTGTGCCAATAGTAACATTTTTCTATGACTCATTTCATTCGAGAGAAATTTATATTTCAGCCACTTGAGTAGCCACAGAAACAAAGAGAACTTTTACGAATACTACTTCGGACAAACCTCTACAAGAGCTGTTCTAAGGTTAACTTTACTTATGTTAAAATCTTTGATGCTAATTAATTTCACTTTTCAAACAAATTTAAAATTCTTAGATACATAGAATTGTTTTACTTAATACAGAAATGTGCAGTGGTAGCTGAACGTCTTGAACACAACTTTCTAACTACCACGCTTTTATTAGCTATGTAACGGAATTTTGAACTCGATTTCTAACCACTTTAAAAGATAAGATTAATTCAAAATTTTGCACACTTGTCGAGGACTGATGACAGTATAGTAATTTTGTTTCATTGTCCTAATCAGGATCATCAGGATTAAAAATTTCTCATTTCCATATTTGTCAACTAAAAGATTAAGCTACAACCCTATAACGAAAACGCTCATGGTTAATACAAGTGCAACAAACAAAAAAAGTGTGTTCTTTATGTGAACTTTTTTACTTTTTAGTTCGATTAGCTACAAAAGCGTGTTTCTTTTACAAATTTTTTAAACTATAATTTATTTTACCTATAATTCTTCAGTTTGACTTAATTTTTCCCTTTGTAATTATCGCTTTATCTTAACACTGTTATTGATTCTAATGGATTTTTTCATGTTCATTTCAAATCTGTTAATATATTTTATGTAAAGTAAATAATTTTATAGATATTTTAGAAAAGAAATAATAAAACAAGTTCAAGGTTACTGTAGTGAAATATATATATATATGTTTGTATATATATATATATATACAGTCGAACCTCTATATTGCGAACATTTTCCTGGAACATTTCACGATTTTCTTCGTAATAAAACCTCTCTATAGCGAAGTGCATTTTCTATATAACGAGCTTTTTCTTTTGTGATTCAATTTTTGTTCTCCCTTTTTTTTAAAGTATTTGTGGAAATATTTCAAGTTATTCTCTCATTAATACATTTTATGGTGGTCTTAAATCTTGAACTGGTTTTATTAGATCTTAACTCGCCGTGAGCAATAGAGTTCTGGACGTTTCATCCAAGAAGTGCAACCTTTAACCCCCATTGCCCAGTTCACTAAAAACATCTTCGATATCCTCTTTCACCCTCAGAGGAGTTGTCTCGTGTCCCCGTGTTCGAATTATAAAATAATGTATGTTTATTATTACTCGTATGCTTTAAATTATAAAATGTCCTTATAAAATTCCTTAATTTTAGTGCTTAATTATTTTCTTCATATTGAAAATGCAGTGCAATATAAAGTACATGAAATCTGCATAGATGGAAATGGAAGTGCATCATTTACTTTATGGAAAATCACTCGAATGTCATTGTATCAGAAAATGAATAATGTGTAAATCTATTGCCAAAGCCATTGCAATAAAAAAAGACATCCATGAGGAACAACTTTAAGATATATTTCCTTAGATCATTAAGAGAGTTATTTTAAGAAATAAAAAGGCTATAGAAACCTTGTATCATAGCAATTCTACAGATGCTAAAACTCAGCATTTTAAGTATCCAGAAGGGGTACACTCTTGGTGCTTTTACCAATCTGCGGTTGCAAAGAGTCAACAACCTGGCTATCATCAATTCAACTTCTTATTAGAACCAATTTATCACAGATTGCCATCAAATTAAAGACTTGCATCTAATGAATTGTTAGAAAGATGTAATCGGTGTGGAACCCAAAATGCAAACGGGAGTTTGCATAGAATGAAGTTCGAAAGAAATATTTGTCAACCAAAAAAGTATAAAGTTGGCAGTAAAAGAAGCTGTCTGGAAATGGCACAGAACATACCATAGTAGAAAAGCAGAAATCATTGGTTACTACAAAACAACTTGCTGTAACTTTAGGTTGTCGAAAACGACAACTTAGAAAACATCAACGGAAAGCCAGTAATTAACTGGCTAATCAAAAAGCTATATATAGAAAACAATTATTAGCTAAAAGGATAAAGGAACGACTTATGGAACTGGCCTTTTATCAAACAATTTGTGTTGGACATTTGGGACTTAACATGTTTTACTTTTTTATATTAGATGTTGAATTAAATTAATTTTGTAAAAGCTTTTAAATTTTCTATTGCACTTTTCATATACTTTCATTTAATTTATCTCTTGTATATTTCTTTTACTTTTAAATATATTTAATAAATGTTTCTTGCAAAGACAAGTCATTTATAAATACATTTCCTATTTTTTTGTAATTCTGAGCATATAGACAGGCTTTTTATAAAAGCTTAAACTTCGGATGCATACTCCTGCAAACTTTCGCCGGATTTTTGAAGTCTTGTTTTCATCAGCAGACGTGCGTAGTCCTTACAGAGTTTTTGGCCGAACCGAAGATCCAGAGCCTTATAGAAGGAGTTAAAGTTTAGACGATCTGTGTCGGGAAGAGTCTGCAGTATTTCGGCGGCTTCTCCTCTAAGGGATGCTGCTAGCTGACATGCTTTCTACCCTTCAGTCCATCCATTGGCTTCAGGAATTATTCAGAATTGAGTCTTGTATACTTCCCAGTTGGTTTTTTCGTCATAGGTTGATAGGTTGACAGTTTCACTGACACTGGTGAGGCAGTCACAGGCACCGGGGAGGTACACGCAGGTACTGGAGAGGAAAGCAAAATCTTGCTTTCGTTCTTATTTCCACAAACTAGAAGCTCCTTTTCGAGATTTTCTACTCCCTGTGATATAAGGCTAAAATTTCTAGCCACTTCTTCATATTTTGCTTCTACTTGCTCTTTAATCCTTTCTATTTCTTCTTCCTCTACTTTCTTCTCTATCTTTTCTTCAACTACTGCAATCTTTTCTTCAACTTTCAATACAATTTTCTTTTCCACGCTATCGATTTTCTTTTCTAAAGTATTTTTCAGATCTTCTTGACATTTCTGTACGTTTTCCAGAACTTTCTCCATTCTATCCTTTAACTCGCTCTATGTCTCTTCTTGGCTTTTCTGCATATCTTCCAAACCTTTCTGCATTTCTTGCTGGCATTTCTCCATTCTCTCCTTGGTCTCTTCTTGGCTTTACTTCATTTTCTTCTTCAACTCATTTTTAGCCTCTTCTTGGCTGTTTTTCAAAGCATTTATGGCTTCCAACAGTGCTTTCAATTCCTCATCCATCGCTCTTGTTATTGGCATAAAATCCCACTTCTGATACCAAACTATTACTTAGATCCGGGTTCCAGGAATTTATGCAAAAACAATCATAAATAAAATAAACAGTTTTTTTTTAAGAGCGATGCGAATTTATTATAAAAAGGCCAATCCTTTAAATACAGGATTCAGCAGCAATATTCACAGAGTAAATCTCCGAAGGTCTTCACACCTTCAAAAACATTCAAACTCAATTGCCAGTGTATAAAAAATACACGTATCGCTAGTCAAAACAATCCTCACTACTCGCTGGTTTAATCCTGACTGACTGGTTGCGGCAGGCACTCGTATTTATAGGCGCGGCAGAAACTTCCAGAAATATAACCGCTCTGGTCATCGAGCGTGACGTTAATGGAGAGATCCACTACTTTCTAGAAGAATCCAGAGGGTTCCGAACTCGCCAACATGGTCGCCAATGACGCAAACTTGGTCGCCAAAAATGATATCAACTTGGCTCTACCGCCAAGATTTCGCCAAGTTCTCATTGAATTGCCATTATAAAGTAAGGAACGGCATTGCTTGTGAATAGTACAATTTTCACATGAAATAAATATAACATAAAGTAATATAAATGCATTAAACACCCAAATACAAACTATATATATATCTCAGGTTTGAAAAGTTTAGCTTTAAAATTAAGTATAGGTAATAAATAAAAATAGAGTGTACTCTTTACCATCGCGTAAGAATTTGTGGGTATATAAGCCTATTTAAAGGTGGAGCGACCGTTGACGAAGAACGCATACTCGAAAAGGCTTAGCTGGTGACTCCTCGCCGAATTGGTTGTAATTGTTCTACTCGGTTGCGCGCCAAAGGGCCGCCATGTTGGATTTTATATGATTGAAGCAAAATACAGAAGTTATTATAGAGATGATGCCTTCCTCATTTTACCTGCAGGCCTGGGGCCTGTCAAGAGCCGACAGGATTCTACAAGGAACCGCAACATATGCCACGAAACCAAAAGAATGAACTTCAAAAAAATTTTTTTTAGAACTAGCGACAGGATTGAAAACGATACTACCATGGAGAACGACTCTTTCCGGCAGGAGTCACCAGTCAACATTTCGAAACAATCCTTCTTTTTTCCTGAATTTGACACGAATAAGTTTAGCAGTCTTAAAAGTTTTCTTGACTGTTTTGATCAACAATGTTTTAATATCAAAAAGACGAACAATGGAAGAAGCAAAATATTGCTAGATAACTCACGGGAGTTTACCTTAAATTTTGTTATGATAACCAACTATTTGAAAAGTCTTACCAAGAATGCAAAGAATTATTAATGACGGTGTTCGATGCGACTAGACAAGAGGAGATTCAAAAATTGCACAACCTAAAATTAAACAACACTAAAGAATTAATTTCCTTTTTTACGGAAAAACTTTCGTTAGGGAAGAAACTAAATTACGATGACAGTTCCATTGTGGAACATATGACATTATCCAGTCTCATTCATTTTCAAAAATTTCTAATTATTAAAAAGATTTCCACACCCTACGAATGGATTTCGACAATGTGGCAATTAATCGCAGTAACACCGGACAATCCAAACCGAAATGCGGTAGAAACTGGAAGTTATACCTCAATGGAATAATCAAGCATACGGTAGTGTACACAGAGGAACTGATCCACGGCACCGATTCCAATCAAGAGGATATACTGGACAGCAACACAACATCATCACTTGGTGCGATTCAATGGAAGTCAACAATTCAACAGTCAACCTAGGCAGTTTGTGCAACAGAATCGACATAATTTTCGCCCACCTAGAAATGACGAAAACTTCCAGAGGCCAGGATGACAACTAATAATTGATTCAACAGTATGTTCCAAGCACTATTGTACTCTAGTTGACACAGGAAGCAATGTGTCATTAATTCCAATAAATTTATCTAAAACACTGAAAAATTTTAAAACTTTAAAAAATAGTGATGTAAACATAAATCATACTTGTGGGACTATTCATCCCAAAGGTATAATTACAGTTTATATGAATATCGGAAGTATATCTAAGAAAATAGGTTTGTCTGTAATTGATACTGAATTGCCTTATATTATTTTAGGACTTAAATATTTACATTTATATAAGCTTGACATTAGTATTCGTAAAATGTGTTTTTCAATTTGGTAAAAATTTAAGAAATGTTAAATTTGTAAATAAGTGTGTCAGTGAGTTGAGAACATATCATGGGACATATTGTAAAACTCTTAATAATGATCAAATTATGAACTATTCTAATGCTAATAATGAAAATAATATTAACGTTAAGGATAATAAAGGTTTAGATCAAGTACCAGACAGCCCTGAAGCTGATCTGAAAAGATTGTTTAACCCAGCCATGGTTGTTGAGGACACAATACCAAAACAAACTAGTGAGCAATGGAAAGATTTAACCCAACTCCTTGATAAATTTCAAAACATATTTTTTACAAAATAAGTATGATGTAGGTTGTATCAATTTAGAACCACAAAGAATTCTTTTAATCTCAGACCTTCCTATAAGTTTACGCCCTTATAGAAACAGTCAACAAGAATCTAAAGAAATACAAACACAGATAGAAGAATTGTTAAGAGCAGGTTTTATTAGACCCTCCCATAGCCTTATGCTGCCCCTGTAACTTTAGCATACAAAAAGGATGAAGGGAAAAAAATCAAGATTATGTATTGATTATAGAAAATTAAATAAAATTACACGAAAAGATTCCACCCCTGTATCTCTGATAGACTTTGTAATTGATAATTTAACTCATGCTAAATTTTTCTCTACACTCGATTTAACAAGTGGTTATTGGCACATTAAAATTCATGAAAAAGACCCAGAGAAACTGGCTTTCACAACTAATTTTGGACTCTATGAATAATTAAGGCTTCCATTTGGCTGGAAAAACTCCCCAGCTGTTTACGAACGAACTATAAGACCAATTCTACAAAAATATCAGTTAACTTTTGCTTTAAGATATTATAATTTTCTCACAATCTTGGGAAGAACATTTAACTCATTGAGATACAATATTTCAAAATTGTAAAAAAAAGAGAACATTCAACTTAAAAAATCAAACTGTCAGTTTGCACACGAAAAAATAAAATTTTTAGGATATGAAATAACACAAGTTCATTATTCCCCAAGTAATCCAAATATTGAAACAATAAGAAAATTAGAACCACCTAAAGATGTAAAAGAACTCCAAAGATTTCTTGGTTCCATCAATGTTTATCAAAAATTTATTAAAGATTATGCAAAACTTAGAGTACCATTAAATAAATTACTTAAAAAAGATGCAGTTTGGAATTGGTCACATGAATGTCAAAAAGTTTACAAAAGTTAAAGAATTGTTTAATCTCAAAACCTTTACTTAAATTATACAACTCACATTATCCATGTCATGTGTTTTGTGACGCAAGCCAGGATTCAATAGGCGTAATCTTGAAACAAGAACACCCAGATGGAACACTTTACCCCATAGCTTATCACTCGAGACGATTACTTAAACATGAAAAAAATTATACAATTTCAGAAAAAGAGTGTTTAGCGATTATAGATGCCTTAGACACATTTCACTGTTACCTATATGGATCCAAATTCACAATACATACTGATCATGCTGCTTTGCAATGGCTTAAAAGTGTAAAACATTTATAACTGGACGTTTATTTCGGTGGAGTTTAAAACTTTCTCAGTATGAATATTCGATAGTTTATATAAAAGGAAAATTAAATGTTGAAGCAGACATGTTGTCGAGGAACCCTGTATGTCATTATATATCACCCATTTGTCTTTTTTTAAATACTGATGAAATTATTAAATACCAAAATTCAGAGAACGGTAATGATCCAAAATATGCAAAATATAATGATGTATATTAACCGTTAAGAAAAAGAATTTAATTAAAATTGTAGTACCATTAGTTTTGAGAGAAAAATTAATTACAACTGCACATGAACAATTTGGTCACCCAGGTGTGAAAGAGATGTTAAAATTAATTTCCCCAATTTATACTACTGGAAAGACATCATATTAAATATTTCAAATTTTGTTAAATGTTGTGAAACATGTCAAGTGAATAAAAAATCTACACAAAAAAAATATGGATTATTAGAAGTTCCTGTAGCAGAAGAACCATTTGAAATGATGTTACTAGTCACTGTAGGAGGATTTAATTATCATAATTCACAAAAGAAATACCTGCATATTGTTCTGGACCATGCTACCAGATATGCTTGGACATTTCCATACAAAAGTGTCACTTCTGAAACTAATACAAATTGCTTAAAACAAATTTTTTCAATTCAATGCCCAAAACAACTGTTAAGTGATAGAAATGCTGCATTTACGTCTTCTAAATTTAAGAAGTTTTTAAAACTTCATAATATTAGACAATTACTAACTTCAGCAAATAGACCACAATAAAATGGAAAGAATGAAAGAGTTAATCAGACATTAGTTGCAAAATTAAGATGTAATGTTAATTCAACTACAAAAATTCCTTGGACAAAATTATTAGAACAAGTTACATATGAATACAATAACTCACCACATGATGTTACTGGCTTTCCACCTGCATATTTAATGTTTGGAACTTTGCCATTTGACTCGCCATTACCTAATCAAGTAAAATTGAACTATCCACCTATACAGCAAGCAAGACAGATTGCAGTGAGCAGAACAATTAAATATCACAAGATAATAAACAAAGGTATGATAAACATTATGTTGATGCAAAATTTAAAATTGGAGATTTAGTCTTATATCAAAATTTCTCATACCCTAATTCCAGTAAACTTCAAAGTCCTTATAATGGTCCTTTTAAAATTGTCAAAAAACTCTCAAATGTTACTTATGAAATAGATAAACCAAATCAATATACAAGAAAATTAACAGATATTGTTCATTCTACAAGATTAAAATCTTTTCATTCAAAATCCAATTTCTAATTATGCTAAATTCTGATTTATATTTGTTATAGAGTGTTTTCTGAAACATTTGAGGGGGCGGGGGAAGAAGTGCATTGTAATTTTAAAAGAAGTGCATTGTTATTTAGAAAAAAAAATAAAAGTTGCTTTTAAAATTTGAATTTAAGACTTGTTTACATTATGAACATCAAAATTTAATGTAATTGAGAGAGAGAGAGAGAGAGAATCTGTATTGTATCTTTATTCATAATGAACACATTATTGAAGACTGTTTTTGAAAAAAAAAAACGACTTATAATTATGGACTGTATGAAAACATGGTGATGAGGTCAATTTTATTTGTGATACATGTTATAATAATTTCACTGTGATAGAAGTATATTCTGAGAATACAAAATATTATGTGATATTCTGAAGATTTTATTATTGTCGTTTATTTTTTAAATAAGTTGGTTGATTAGTGATTCTAATAATAATAAACAAAAGAACTGTGAGATAAAAAATTACTGAATGATGAACATTGAACTATGATTTTTCCAAGAAAGGACTGTGTGAAACATTATGACAAAAAAAAAAAGGATGGAAACATTGATTGAATTTTTACCTGTACTTGATGTAACTGAAATACACTTATTTTTCTTTGCATTTTATATTTCTAGTGATATTTTGATATAATGTTGACGTTGTGTTTATTTTGGTTAATTTCAATGTTATAGTTATGTAATCTTTTCTTCTTTTTTGGGAGCTCCTAAATTCATTTTGCTGTTACTTATTTTATATCTATTCTTTTTATGTATTTAATTAATCATTATTCCTAAATTCATTTTGTTATTTATTCCATATATGTCCTTTTTATGTATTTACTTTACCATTATTCCTAAATTCATGTTGTTTTTATTTACTCTATATCTATTCTTTCTATATATTTATTTACTCATTATACTAACATTCAATACCATTTTGAAGTACTTGTAACTTTTCAACATTTATCACTTTATCAACATTGTTTACTATTGATACACATTTAGTGTGAATGTCACTTGATTTTATGTTATGTTGTTTAACACTACTATATTTTTGGATTTCTAATGTGAATTATCTTTATCTTATGTTGTTTTTTCTTAACCTCATTATTATTATAGTCATAGTGAAAGTATTAGATGTGTGATATTTTCCAGAAAACAATTCTATGTAACACAATGCTGTATATCAAATTTTTGATATTTTGTTATTCAATATTGCTATTTTTTTACATGTCAGGATTCACCAGCTCACACTTTTACACAATTATTATATCTTCTAGATTTTTATTACATTTGGGGAATTTGATATCATTGAAATATTATTATTTTTATCCTCTGGAGACTTGCCAGTCAGGATTGGCCAACCTGGCTGTGCCAGGCTTCAGCGGAGGGGGGGGGGGGATTTTAAGGTTTGAAAATTTTAGGTTTAAAATTAAGTAAGTAATAAATAAAAATAGAGCGAACTCTTTACCATCACGTAAGGATTTGTGGGTAAATAAGCCTATTTAAAGGTGGAGTGAGGGCTGACGAAGAAGAACGTATACTTGAAAAGGCTTAGCTGGTGGCTCCTCGCCGAATTGGTTGTAATTGTTCTACTCGGTTGCGCGCCAAAGGGCCGCCATGTTGGATTTTAAGTGATTGAAGCAAAATAATTCTAGAGATGATGCCTTCCTCATTTTACCAGCAGGCCTGGGGCCTGACATATATATTATAAATATATATATATATATATATATATATATATATATATATATATATATACTGTTTGAATTAATTGGGACAAATGGGGAAAAAAGTGACTTTTTCTAAAACTTTAGCTTTGTATCATTACATACCTTAAACAGAATGAAAAGTCTGTATATCAGTATGAAGTACGTCTGCCTTTAGCAAAAATCACCATTTCAACCCGTCTTGGCATTGATTTCACTAGAGTAGAGCACATGTTTCTGATTTCATCATGTTGGAAATATACTAGTATAGCCCTTTTTATTAATTGCTCGGTTGTCGTGTGATTCATCTTAGCGAAACGATTCTTGAGAATATGCCATCAGTTTTGAAGAGGATTTAAGTCTGAGGAATATTCAAGCCTATCCAGCACTTTTATTTCATTTTACGCATAAAAGAATGGACCAATTTCGAATTGCGACAAAGGGGTCAAATCGTGTTGAAATATTCCATCAAATAATTCCATGAATGGGACAATCCTACTACATAATATTTCTATATATTTGACAGAATTCATCATGTATTTAAAAGGAACTAACTTCTAGGGCCATTGGTTGTGAAAAAACTCCCAAACGTCTGCTTAGAAGCGTGTTTTACAATCGGTTGGATATGATCTCTCTCTGGTAACACAATTTCAACTTCACCTCGTCTGACTACACTTGATTTGTATCTCTGTGCAAATAAATGTTTCATCACTAAAAATCACCTTCTTCCAGCCGTTGATAGTCCTTTGGCCCCTGCTAAAAGTCTTCATCATTTTCTGAGTTAGAAATAGTTTTTTTCCTCAGTCTTGTTGCCTTACGACCACCTTCCAGAAGCCTTTTCCTTGCAGTTGAGGTATTCACTTCAATACCATTATCCCATAAATCCCTTCAAAGGTTTATGTTTATCTTTCTTGGATTTTTTTTGCTACTTCTTACTTTGCTGTTTTCCACTTGTGCCCACATTTTTCTTTTCTTTTTGGAGACAATGATTTAGAATTTTGAAATGTTCTTAAAAACTTCATTCGATCCCATCAACTGCCACAGTTATATCTCACAGACATAGAAGTGTGTTTATTGAGAGATAATTATTTAAGAACGGTTCCATCTTTGAACAAGTAAAAGTAACACATCTTATACAGAATGCAAAATTGAAGCTGCCCACTGAAAGGTTCATAAGTGAGATCCTTATACAATAAAATGAATAAATTATAGTCGAAGTCGATCTGTCACATTACCTAAAGGCAGATATAGAGGGTTTGAGGTAGTCACTAGTAATCACATACCAACTTAAACAAGAAAAACGTGTCTGTCCCAATTAATTCGAACAGTATAGTATATATATATGTATGTATGTATGTATGTATGTATGTATATATATATTTATGTATGCATATATATCTTTATATATATTATAAATGTGAAAGTTTCTGAGGATGTTTGGTGGTCTTTCACGCAAAAACAACTAAATGGATTTTAATGAAACTTTACAGTAATATAGCTTATACATCAGAATAACACATAGGCTATAATTTATAGCAAAGGCTATAATTTATAAAGATATTGTGTGAAGTGTCCAAAATATAAAGATAATTGTCAAGTAAGTAGGAAAAAATTCTGCCAACTGCAAGCAATTATAGCGTGCGCTGCAAAAAAGCCCCCGACAGCATTATCTATCTTTTATTTATAAAGAAAGATTTTTGTTTTGTCTACGCAAGGCGCTGGCTTCTAATTTATTCCTGTGATCTGTGTAATTCCTATTTTTTATTTCAGAATAAAGCGAAGTTTTGAAGGGGGAGAGGTTGTTTTAAATCTCTTTATTTGAATAGCTACTACTGATTTTTTTTCATGTGTGAACCATAAGAAATTAATGCTTACATCAAAATAAATACTTTTATCACTTCTGGTACTTAAAGTAAATAAACTTTGTCTTTGACACTATATAATTTGTTTGTGGTTAGCAGTTAATTATAACGCTATAATTTTAATTGAATAGGCAGATAATGCATTTTTTAAGTATAAAAATAATAACTACTGTATTGTATTTTTTGGAATGAGTGAGTGAGTGAATATTAACGTCGCACTGTCCAGCTAAACGAGGGCTTTTGGCGACGGACCACGTAATTTTAAACCATGGTCAAGTGACGTGGACGACACCTGACCTGGCACCCCCTTCTCCTAACTACCACACCACACCAAATTAGCAGGAATATTCTACCAGTACTTAGCAGGAATAATCTTTGAAATTCACTCTTCCAAGATATATGGCAGCACGGGTTCTATGCTGAGTATTTTAGCGATGAAGGCGAATAGTTTTGTAGCAGATATTGCGTTTTCAGCGGATTGCAAAGATTATCATTTTTTTCCCGAAAAAATAGTTAATGTCAAAATTTAAGTGTCTTATGTGTTTGTATGTTAATGAACAACTTAGAAAACGATTTGACTATTTATTTTATTGAACGGTGTATATAATCAATTGTACAGTTGAATATGTTTAATTAATTAATTAGCTCTAACGGATTACATTTCCCAAAGTTGAGTATTTTGTTTATGTATATCCCTTAATTTTCAATATAGTGATCCAAAAAAAAATACTGCATGAAAAAACTGCAGTACATCATAATGCGGTAGATAAAGGGTTAACATGCATCGCTCCCCTACACGGCGGGTCTTTCAAAGCTCTAATAAAGCTTGAGCTATGAAAGTAGCTAGACATTTGCCAACTTGACTCTATCGTCAGCATTTCGCTAAGTTTTCTATCGAATCGCCATTATAATTTAAGAAACGGCGTTTCTTGCGAATATTACAATTTTAACATAAAATAAATACAACAGAAAGTAATATTAATGTATTACACTTTCAGATATAAGTTATTTACACTGTTTTAAGCGTTCATTACACAAAACTTTTAACAATGTGTTACTTTTGCTGAGCAGAGATCAGCTTAGGAAGGTATTTTCAAAAATCGACCCTCAAGAGAGTTACAGGGAGTTATAAATAAAAAAAAATCCTTTTTCTCAGCTATTAGATCTACAGACTTAAAATTTAACAAATGTGGTTTTTTTTCCTTTCTTTCTTTCTTTCATTTTTTTTTTTTTTTTTTT
>BMAV01016387.1:389276-402871 GCA_019973955.1 Trichonephila inaurata madagascariensis
TGATACATTCACACACAGACTGGTGTGAATATTTATTCTTTATCAGGAGGCACATATATATATATGTATATATGTATGTATGTACATATATATATATATATATATATATATATATATATATATATATATATACCGTAAGTTCCGGCGTATAACGACGAACACTTTTAACACAAAAGATAAGAGCGAAACTTACGAGTGTGTTTTAATCACCGGGTATAAAAATGAGAGCTTTTAAAATAAAAGATCAGGATAGAAAAAAACGAAGACTTCTAAATGTATCGAAATACTGTTTATTTAAAATGAATCACATTTCTTATGAGCTTAAAGGATTGTAACTCTAAAAATATACTAATTTTTCCTAAAGCTTGGAGTAATACCTCGAATAAATTACTTGAAAACATAAGAACATTGCGCACTAACATTTCAGGCTATTTCATAAAAAAGGGAGTGCGCGTTTATGCGGCGAATATACGTAAAATTAAAAATTTCAACTTGAAAAGTGTAAGTGCGCTATATATATATATATATATATACAGTCGGACCTCTATATAACGAAGTCGCTAAATCCTGGAAAAAGTTCGTTTTATGAGAAATTCGTTGTATAGTGGTTCATCTTTTAATATACTTTATAAACCACTTAAAACAAATTTTAAATTCATAAACACTATATATTCAAAAAAGTAATTATTCATACCTTTTTTAAATTAATATATGTTTATTTGAAAATCTTACCCATCAAAAAAGAAAGAAAGGAAGAAAAACTGCTAGAAAAACAAGAAAACAGAATGTCGAAGAATTCACTGTATTTTCAATGTTAAGAAAATAATTTTTAACTAAAATTGATGAATTTTAAGGACATTTTAAAATTTAAAACATACAAGTAATATTAAACATACATTATTTTATAATTAGAACTAGGAACGAAGGACAATTCCTCTGGGGGTGAAAAAGGATATAGAAGATGTTTGTAGTGAACTGGGCAATGGAGGTTACAGGTTGCACTTCTTGGATGAAACGTATAGAACTTTATTGCTCTCGACGAATAAGGATCTAATAAAACCAGTTCAATATTTATGACCACCATAAAAGGTGTTAAGGTATCCGACTACTTTCGGGACCGTGATTTTAAAAAAGCACATAAATGGATAATTTTCATGATATTTAGTGTCACTTATATTAGAATACATGTATACAATTGTTTGAAGGACATTTTGACAAAAAAATTATTTAAATACAATATTTTGGCAAAAAATTAACTTAGAATAAACTTTTTTTCAAAATGGTCTCCTTTTATTAAAAAAGCTTCTAAAATAATAATATTTTGTGTGTGCGTGTGTTTGTGTGTGTGTGCTTATATAAAGTAAAGACTTCTCCAGAGAGTCTGAACTATTTTTTTTTTTAAAAAATTCACATTATTTTCAGAGTTAAAACCAATTGAAATAATTATTGCCGTTTTTTTCTTAAAATTTCTCTTCTCTGTTGTCGTAAAACTTGGATAAACCCATTTCTAAGTTATATATTTCAAAAATTCTAGTTGAGCCTAAGGCAAAATATTATTATAATAGAAGCATTTTTCACAAAAGGAGAATATTTTGAAAATTTATCATTCTATGTTCATTATTTGTCAAAATATTGCACTTAAATAAGTTTTTATTGTAATAATATTCTTAAAACAATTTTATATACATTTTTTAATCTAAGTGACACTAAATATCAAAAATATTATCCATTTATATGCTTTTGCAAAATCACGGTTCCGAACGTAGCCGGATACCTTAAAGGAAGAATAGCTTGAAATTTTTTCAGAAATACTTTAGAAAAAGGGATAAGAAAAATTGAATCACAAAAGAAAAAGTTCATTATATAGAAAATGCACTTTGCTATAGAGAGGTTATTTTACGAAGAAAATCGTGAAATGTTCAAGGTTCCAGGTAAAAGTTCGCTCTATAGAAAAATTCGAAATACAGAGGTTCGTTATATAGAGGTTCGACTGTATATACATTTCACGGTGTATATATATATATGTATCCCACCTGCCTTGCCGAGTGTACTGTTTTTAAGTTATTGGTAGCGAAATCTTACAATTAAGTTTATAACTACTAAATTAAGAACTAAGAGAGTAGTTAAGAATTAAGTTTAAATAATTAAGAAATATTCTTATAGCCCTCACGCCTTTTAATTTCAAATGGGCAGGACTTGGATTTCTATAATTAAAGTCTCTACACTTTTTATACCCTCGCAACCTTTCTTCGGGGTTGATTTCCACACTACGAATCTCTACTTAACGGAAGAAGTCTAGTCTGTTTATCTAATAGTTTGAAACTGGTGCGCGTTCTTAGTGGATATCTACTCAACAGAATAAACATGCTGACCACAAATTTCAAGCCTCTAGGTTTAATGAGATAAATAGGGAACATTCCCGTAACTTTCCGCATTCCCTCTTGAAATACTGCAAATCCCTTTGTTAGAGGATCTTAACAGAATATATATATATACTTGTCGTCAAATTTTGTCTTTAGGCCTAATATTTCCAAATAAAATTTCAATATTTTTTATTTATGCGTTCCCGCAACTCCCTGCGGGAGTCATTTCCGTAATATCCCTTTTTAGCAGATATTTATTTAACGAAAAAAAATTGTTTATTGAATTTCAAATGTATAGATCTAACATTTAAAAACGGCAATATCTTTTACGTATACGTTACTTTAGTACGTCTCTTCTCTTCTTGTACATTATTTATCTCGGCTTACATTTGCATTATCATAAGAAATATCAGTAAAGTATGCCCTGTTAAAATTTGAGGAATTTCAGTGAATAACTTTCAGAAATTTAGAAAAACGTAAAGTCAGGAAAATAAAAATACCCCCCCCCCACACACACTTATGAAAACTGAACAAATTATATATGAATATCTTTACTTTTTATTTAATTGAAGCATTGTGGATGCATAGACCGGCGTTACATGGGCCTTTTTCGAGTGTATAACTTTAGCTATCATTGTTCTCCAGGTAGGTTCTATTTTTAGAATTAAACGTATGAGGGGTGGGGAATCTTCTGGAAACTGCAAAGGAAGCTAAATATGCAATTTGAGGATGTAAGAAATTTTAATTATTATTATTATTGAGGGTTTGATTTTTAATACATAGCTTCCAAATTCCATACACCTGTAATAAACAATGGCAATTTTCTAACAAAAAAGATGAAGAACAAATTTCCGAAATAAAGTCTCGAAAAAAGACAGACAAAAAACGCAAAAAAAAAAAAAAAAAAATCCATTTTAAGGCAAATTTTTCAGCCTTCAATCTAAACATGGTTAAGAAGGTTTGATACACAGGAAAAAAGTTTCGTGTCATTCATTTTCTGAAGTTTTAAAATGTTTAAGTTGAATTTCTAGTAACTTTCTAAAAATCTTCCCTCAAGTTTTTAAGAATCCGATTCCTAAGGGAGCAATGTGATGTGTTTTCTGGATGTAAGTTCCATTGATCCCAACGATATAAAATAAATACAGAGTGACTGGAGTATTCTCTCTGAAAAAACGCATCCGAGTTAGAAAAATTCGAATCCAATGTAAAATGCATTATTTTGTCAAAATGTTCCACCTCCAATTCCCCAATGATTTTTTTGTTAAGGGAGGAAGCTGTCAGAAATATTCTCCCCAGCCACACGATAGCTGTCCTTACACCAATCCTTCACTTGAATATGTTTTTAACTAAGAGTCAGTTCGGAATTGAAGTATTTCAAAGGCCCTAATTGCATTATTTCCAATCCTTTGGTACCTTGAGAGGGTTTCAGCTTTTCGTGAAAGATAACATACCACAGATAGATAAGTATTTTTTTCTCGAATTTTAGTTTCCATATTTAATTAGCCTTTTTTAGGTCAACAATACACTGTTTTAGACAAATTTTCGTTTAGAATAAAATATTTCCCATGAGAGTGGAGTTTTTGCAAAAATAAGTGATATGTAAAAATTATAAAAATTCATTTTATAAAAAATACAAAAAGAAACAGCACTATATTAATTTTTTTTTAATTTCCAATTTCTGTATTTTTTTATATTTCATCTCAGAGTGTTTTCTTTTATTAAAGGTAGAAAAATGAATTAATTTTCGTAACCTTAGAACGTTTGCCAATTTCTAATACTTTAATATTTATAAATTACTAAATGACTTCCAGCAATTAACAAATGACGATTATAATTTTACCTACCACGTCCAAAAAATTTAAAAACGAATTCAAACATTGTAATAATATTGATTTTTAAAGCAATTTAAATACTCTGTTTTAAAATGAAATGTTATATTTGATTACATTTCATTGCAGTTAAATGCTTTGTTGAATTGAAATTATTGTCAGAAAAATATATGAAAAATATCAAAGATAAGTATGAATTTTTTGAGACAAAAAGAGAAAAAAGTAACAAATCAGATGAAACTTTCTAAAGAATAAAAAAGTTTGTTTTCGAAAGTGACTAATGGAAATGTAACTTAAGAAATGTAATTTTAAGAAGTTAATTATTACTAGGCGATAATATTTAGTTAAAATAAGAATCGATGATAAGAATAATAATAATAAATAAGAATTAAAAGCAAAATCGCGATAAAGATCTGGATTGTCTTAAAAACCAGATTAAGTACCTTCACGCTAAAAATTTTATTAAAAAAATATACAAAAAATAATATAAAAACAGAAAAAAAAATATTTCAAATTGCATTGGACTACTTAATCCCGCTGTTTATTCTCAAAAAATAACCCAGTCCTTCGAATATTTTCTTTCTTACTTCGAATATTTCCATCTGAATTTTTTTATTTTTTAGAAAAGAACTTTCCAATCTGAAAAAAGATGACAGGTGATTATTTCAATTTATAATTGATATGTCTTAAGTTTCAGAAAGCTCGCCAATAAGAAATATGATTATTTTTATAGCATACACCTTTTTCGATTTTCTGGCATTAGTAAATAAATTTAGAGGATCTAAAATGAGTTTTATGTGAAGTTCATTTCAAATCGATAATGTGTTCTTCTCTTGCAGGATATTTTTTTCTCAATAGAATGTTAAAATACTAATTAAACGGAAATACAATTTGGAACAGCTTTAAGTAAATTTTTCATAAATTTAAATAAGATATTATAAATATAATCACAAATCATTACTTAGTCATTTATACTAGAGATATATTTCACTAATGTACGCCTTATTTATTTATTTATTTTTTGTAGATATTCATTTTTCTTTATCAAATAGATTTGTTTTGATGTATTCTAAGCTCTCTATGTTTTAAATTTCTTCACATGTTGGGGAATTCTAATCCATTGTTTTGTTGAAGTGTAAGTTCTGCACAAAATACTACTAAATGTCAAATGTATCACTTGAACTCCCGAACTGCCGAATTGTGTTTTGGATTTCAAGCAAAAGTGGATTCAAACACGGAAAAATCCGACTTTCTTTTGAATAATCCTTTTCAAATTTTGCCTTCTCTAATGACCTATACATAATAAACGTGAGAAAAATGCTTAGACATTCAGCTCTTACGATAGTCATTGCAGTAAACTGTGAAGTTAATGTAATTTATTTTAATTATTTTTAAATAAAATATAAGAATTGAAGATATTTATCTGTGCATAGTTTTCAGAGATGAAGTGACTCGAAATGTAATAAAAAGTTTTGAAAAGGCACTTACCCTTTTGTCAGATTTGCGTACTGCCTCATGAATTTTCCAAACTAGTTCGGGACCAGCACTCGCAACATGTTTTCCGATCTCGAAGTACTGGGTAATGGGATTCGATTCTTGAGGGGTCTGAGGGTTTGTTTTCAACTTGGCAAACATTCCGATCAGTGAATCACCTACTCCTCAACATGGATAAAACAACTGTCACCACTTCATGAAAACAAAATGAAGCAAATCTGAAATAAGATACAAAATTTCATTTGAAAGAAACAGTTTTTGTAAGAAGAAAGTTATTAAAAGCACATATTATTAACAATGGATTTATAAGCATTTGGCAAATGAACAGAATAATATTTTGACAAATAAGGAGGGCTCTTGAAGATATAAACTGCTCAAAAATTTAGGAGAGCAAGCAAAAAAGCGAAGAAAACATGCAAAACAGCCACTCCTGGGCATAAAATAGAAAGTACCACGTGTTAAAATGCAATACAGAAATGAAAACGTCAAAAAACTTTCAGAGCTAATTTGCTCAAAAGGATAGAAAAACAAGAAAAGATACTTCAGAGAAACAATTTGGTTACATATAAAGAAAAAAAAATTGATTGAAAGAGCCACATGATGTTTAACTTGGTGTTTGGTCTCCTCGAACAACTAAGATTGTTGCCTACCTTTTTTCTCTGAATGCAATGAGGTAATCGATAAGACTTTGTGAAATTTCTTTAAGAAGTGAAATCGCCGAATTTCAGACAGTTAACAGAAGTTTTGGTCTCTGAATGTTTCGTCCAAGAATGCTCTCTCGGATTTAGGCAGGGAAACCAGCTGGCTACTCTCTATATGCTGTATTGTTTCAGTTCCAAAAACGTTCTCTATAAATCCGGCTCATGGAATTCTGACATTATTACGAATTTAAAGAAAGGAATCAGCGATAATATCAGGTTAAGATACGACATGAGATCTCAGTATCATGTCTACGTACCTTAGGCTGGTCAAAATACCGTTCTGAATATGTCGGTCTGTCCGTCTACCTATGCTCTGATTCCAGTTCATACCATCTCGCCTATATTGTGAATGAACATGGACTTACTTCGAGAGTCTCCCAACTGAATCGGTACTCGTCAGTAAACATATTTTTACTTCAACCAATTGGCATTCAATCGCAATATTCAGTAGCCCACTTTGGTTGGATTGCACGTTGTCTTGACATTACACGACATTGGCCTACATTCAATTTGATGAAGTCTACTTCGGAGAGTTTGACTTGCTTGATACCCTCCATCCTGTTACCAAAAACAATTGTCTTTGTAGCTGGGTAAAATTGCTTGTTCTGTCTCGACAATACCAGCCATTAGTTTCTGTGGGAGCAAGTGAACAATCAAACCCTAGTCGATATCTAACATTAACTATTTCTTGAAATCAATTCGAACTTTCCACTCTAACAGAGTCTGCTACGGTAACGGTAACGGTTATACATTTACGTGGAACCTTAGAGATAGCTCTATTATCCACTCATCATAATAAATTGAACAGAGAACAATTTGTTGAAGTTACATAAAAATAAAAAGCAGTCCACATTAAATGCAGTGCAATAACGCTGGTGGAGGGGTGGGTGGAAACCACTCTCCCAGTTGATTTAGTTTCTGTTTCGCTTTCATAGGAAAACGAAGAGAAAATGACGTCACATCTCCATGACAGCAAAGCCCGTCTTTAGAGTCTGCTACACTTTGTTTTTGCTCAGATTTAAGTCTTCCGATAATTCACTAATCCTTGAATCATAATAAATCCCTTTGTTGTGATACTTTCTCAAATCTTTATTTTTTTAAAACAAAATATACACCATTGCGTATTATAACTCAGGCAATGAAAGAAGTTTCTGCAAAATCACGATTTTTACACAAATATATATGGTCTTTTTTTAGACTTACATGTTATGGACATTTATTTGCATTTCAAGTTTTCTTCTGTTTTTTGCTACACTTTATAGTAATATGGATGCTTAGTTTTATGTTAAATACCAGCATGAAATGTAATCACACACAGGGGAGTCACCACAAAAATTGATAAAAGAAATTGCTTTTTCAATTTTGCTTGGAAAATGAAATACTACTCTTTTTCTTTCTGAAGCAATTTAAATTTTTGTTCTAGCTAAATTAGAAGTATTTTTAATATTTTTTAAAAAGTTATTTACATCTGCCAAACTTCAAAGCAGCTACCACACCCCTTTCAAATCAAAGCAAAAAACACATGCTACTTTTAAGCCTTATCAAATATTTTAAATAGATTAAAAGAATTTATTTGATCAGCAACTTATTCAGGAAGGAAGTGAAGTGAATAATTTTAAATGTTTGTTTACTTTCTGGTCACTCAAGTGCTGCTTTTACCTCGTTAAATATAACAAATTCTTTCTTTTAGAATAATTTTTTTCCATCGAAAACATTTTATAAATATGCCTCCGTTTAAAAATAAAATGTTTGGAGAAAAAGGTACAAAAACTCAAACTTTCGAAGAATAAAATGTTGTAGAACAGTCAGAATATTTAAATATGTATAAGTCAACATCAAAAGTAAAGTTAGTTAATTTTAATGAAGAGTATGCTTCTTTTTTAGATTCATCTGAAAGTATTTGTAAAATAATTGGCATTCAACTTTTCTCTAGTGCTTTGAAACGACATGTATTATGTGTAAGAAACAAGGTATTCGCATAAACTTTAGTCGCCTAATCCAGGGTTTGGCTGACAGAATTGTTAATTTGTTGTGACTTCTGTGGTATTATTAAACCATTTCTTAATATCTGGTTTACTCAAACAGTAGTAAACCAAAAAGATACAAAATTAGATGAAGTGAATACGAGGCTTTCATATGCTATGAGGTCTATTGAAAAAGGAAAAGCAACTGCGAAGCGGTTTAACGCGACAGAGAAAGTAGCCAAAGTGTGTATGGTATTAGCTGCTGCTGCCGAAGCTGGTGGTTATCGATGGCCAAAAATGAGTCTAAATGGTGCAGTTAGTGGGAAAGTTGTTGATGCGGAGGAATACTCATATAATTTGAACGGCAATGTCCATAAGTTTGAGTGCTTATTTTGGAAATAGTGGAGGAATGGACGTTGAAGGTGCACTTCGTATCTTCCATCGTTCAGATACATTACACAATGTACGATGCACATAATATTTGGGAAATGGGGATTTTAAAATATACAAAGCAGTTTTAGAACCTTATAAAGATGTCAACAATGAAAAAATAGAATCTGTTAGTCATGTTGAGAAAAGGATGGGAATGCGACTTAGAGCATTAAAATCAAAATTAAAATGTAAAGAGCTTGAGGACAAAAACTCTCTAGGGGGCCGTAATAGATTCACAAATGCAGAAATAGACAAATTGCAAAGATACTATGGTTTGGCTATTCCAAGCAACTCTGGAAACTTTTCAGCCGCGAGACAAGATATTTGGGCCATGTTTTTTCATAAAATCTCCACATATTTGAATCCCCAACTCGGTTGATTTCGCAAGGAAGGGGACTCGTGGTGTGGATATAATAGGTCCCTACAGAAAGGTGACACATATAAATATAAGCACAACTTACCTATTGCAGTTAGGAAAAAAGTATTTAGAGATCTCTCTAGTCCTAAACTTTTGTAAAACTCAAGATTGCAATGAAAGTATTATCTGGTCTATAATTCAAAAAACTCTATTTGTATTAATGGGAACATTAAAAGCTGGCTATATATATAGCTTTATATAATCAAAGTTTTATAGCCAAATTTAAAGTTTTAGATGTATTAAGCCCCTGAATTTTACACATGTCAAGCGCTGCAAGAAGTAAATTATGCGCGAAAGCGGAAAGGCAGTTTTGCAAAGAAGCTAAAATTAAAAATAGACAATTAAAATGTAGACTAGAAGATGATCTTGAAGATGACTCCAACAATCCAAGCTGTAGTTCTGGTATGCATTAGTTACTATTATGGTTTTACTTTAAATCACTGTTTTTCAAAAGTGTAAATTTCAACACATAAGGAACATTTTTGAAAAAACTACTCATTTTATAGCTTTGAAATATTGCACATATATGAACACTATACAAATTAATATTTTAAAGAAATATTTTGTCAAAAAAATTATTCAAAAAAAATTATGGATTAAAATTTGCAAGAATTTTCTTCGTTTTTAAACTTTTGACGTGTTACTATACATATGAATTAAAAAAAAAAAAACTAATCGAAATTTTGAAAACTTCTATCATTAAAATAATAAAAACAATGCAATAAATGTACAAAAAAAATCATTTTGACAGTGCACAACTTGCTAATTTACCAAAAATGTTCCTTAAAATGGGTCATTTTTAACATTACAGAGATAGGAAAAAATACTGCTTGAAGTGCCCTCTTAACTGCGTTTGCTTAATTTTTAAGGAGAGTACTAGTCAAGTTAATTACTTTAAAATGATATCAATGGCTTTAATATGCATTTTATTTGAATAGACTCTTTTACGTCGTACACCGACGTCTTTTTGTTATAATACTGAATAATCTTTCTCCTAATTATTAAAAATTTCTCAGCGCCATTTTGTGAGCAATTATTAATGAATATACAAGTTATAATTCTTCTTAAAATTTAATATTGCAGAACTTGTTCCAAAATGCAATCAGTGCAGCACTTCATAAGTTGTACCTTCTACTATAGCATACCGTACACACACACAACTGCAGAAAAATATAGAAATAAAAAAGTAACTGCTACAGTTTTTTGTCAGAAAATATTGCCACATTTTTATTTTCTTGTATGATTTACGAAAGATAGAATAAGCAGTTAGCAAATATAGGAGATTTTTGAGAAGGATTCAAGGAAGACATTCACAGCCCCCTTCAAAATTTATAAAACTAGGAATTAACGAAGCAAAAAGAATTCTAACAGAAAGTAAAGGGAAAAATATTGTTCTATAGCTTACTTTCCCCTCGTATAGAAATGATAGAATACATCCATAAATAAGATTTTGATAAATAAGAAGATTTATAAATGATTCTAGTTGACTAACATAGGGACACAATACACATAAGGACAATAACTGCTTCATCTAACTTCCTGGAGGAAAAATGTTAGTGATTAAGCAATTTTAGTACTTATTCTGGCATGGTTATATATATAGCTGGGCTGTAAATTCAATAGGTGCAACTTAACTCGTAGAAGAGCGAGTAGGATATCGGAGCGGTGAAGTGTCGATGTGGAGGTTGCAAGAAACAGTCGACAATGTTGTGTGGCATTAAAGGGAGGAATTTCATTCCCATCGCTCCAAAGCATGTTTTTGAAAATGGGATTTGCGATGGGGCATAAAATCGACAATGACCATGACAAAAATGCATTCTAATGTTATCGAGGATTATTGAAAGGCGAAAATGCATTACTGTATAGCATTAAGACGACCACCAAAACCTTCACGTAAGTCGGAATTTTACATCTTTTCGCTTATCTTTGTTGACTCTTTCGATAAAAGTGTTATTTTTTATAGTAAAGTTAATACAAAATTTTTGTAGTAAATGCTCAAATATAATTTGCATTTAGTGTCAAACGAGAAACAATCATTCGTCTTCGAAATCTGACAAAGCACACATAATTGGAAAATTAAACTCTACTAAATACTAAATGAAAATCGCAATCCTGAGACCAATATTTAAAAAAAAATAAATAAATGCTACCTCAAATCCTTAGATTGAGAAAGATACAATTTTTTGAAAAATGTTTTAGTTGTCCATACATTTTTGGTGGGTTATAATCATTTTTAAATATATTTAAGTGTTTTTTTTGTCCCAGAAACTATAATTTCACTAACTTTCAAAAGTTTTTCTCAGGTTTTCCTTTTTTTTTTTCTTTTTTTTTTTGTCAATGCTAAGTTTTCAATTCAAGAGAAAATCTTAAATTTTTCTGTTGGCTTTTTCATTCATGACTCTAAAAGTTAGGCCTGAAAGTTATAGTTGTTTTCATAAAAATAGTTAATATTCGTAAACTTTTTGTATTTTTTTCGGGCTTACAGAATTATTAATTTTCTTTTAAAAAAAATATCGCATTTTGAATTTTAATTTCATACTAACTTACTTTCACTACCAATGAACCACGAAATGTATATATATAGGCTTATTCTCTACAAACAAGAGATAACATCCAACAATCACATTCGAAAAACACATAGACAGTAGGAAAATCACACAATGAAGGACATATGAGTAACCGAGATTAAAATTATAAAATGGATGCTGCAGTGTTATATACATTGCTGACTTAGGACAGCTAATATAATATATATATATATATATATAAGGCCAAAAAAGAACGAAATCCAAGAAACATAACAATTGAAGATAGAGAAAGAATCCTTGACTATATATATAAAATGGAGACCTATTAGGATTTCTAAAGCTATTGCTGAATTAAACCAGCGGATTAGAGTTAAGCTGCTTTATGGTACCACCTTCCCCGTACAACAGAAATTTTCGACATAATAGAAAAACAGAGCCATGTTAAAAAATTAGGCGAATTTGTAACACAAGTGGATGAAATACTAGACATAAAAATAAGATAAAATTATGAATAGAAAACAATCAGGTTTCTCTCATAGAGAAGAACATTAAGAAAAAAATTCTATAAGAAAAACTAGGATAAAAACTTACATGAAAAATACTAACCATAAGTATATAATGAAGTCAAAGCATCCCAATAAGGAAATGTGGGCTAAATGACGTGTTAAAATTGAAGAGTTAACCTAAAGAAGCAAAATTCATTGGTAACACCTACATAGCTATTTTGCAATTAAACTAAGCACACACATATAGATACACAAGCATACGATGTATTAATGAAAATAAAAATCTAAATTGAAAATGATTTAATATAACATAGAAATACATTTAAAAATGAATTTACTTGGTTATTTGTACTCCAAGCAATTACTTCAGAATGGTTTATATACATATATTTAGCTTGTTTTAATACACTATCAGTAACGAGTTCATTGTTTCTTTTTATAAAATTTAAGATAATATTTTTAAATATAGATAAGTGTAGGCTACTGCAAAAGAATGGCATTTTTATAATGTTAAAATCAAAAGAAACTCTTTTATCAAAAATATTACTTATCAGCAAATTATATTTAACGTGTAATTGAAGGTCCAAAAAGATTGTTGACTCCTTATTGTAATTAGTTTTTAATAATTTTAAATATTGGGGATAATAATTAAAGCTAGGAACAAAATCTACTAAATTACTTAAAATAATTAGGTCATCCATGCATCTAAAAAAGTAACAAGATTCGTAACTAATACTATTATTTTCATAAAAGAGCAAATAAATATTGACTTAAAGGTTAATAGCAGGAGCACCTTGTGTAAGTCCTTTAATTTGCTGATAATAAGACTTATTATGGAAAATACGAGTTCCATTTAATACTAGTTGAATAATAGAAAAATATTTATCATATTTTAGAATCTTATTCAAAAATATTTGCTACAAGCTATTTTAAGAATCTTAAACATGTCTTCTATATTTATGGAGTTAAATAAATCTTCAAAAAATCATAGGTATGAACAGAAATAATTAAATTTGTCTTGCATATACTTAATAATGTCCATACTATTCTTAATAATATAACAGAATTATAAATTTTGTCTAATGTGGATTGAATAATATTCTGTAGCCCAAGTGTAATATAAGTTTTAAAACCATTCTTTATAGTTCTAATTTTAATCGGATTTTTATGAGATTTTGGAGTTAGGAAAATAGGAGAGAATTGATTATTCCAAATACGTAAATCTAGTTTTTTATAAAAAGATTTGATTAAAAATTTCTTTTTTGCTTGAATTAGATTTTTTAAAAGCAGTATTATTTTGATAATGGTTGTTTAGCATTTTAGCATAAAGACACTTGCAAATAATTGCATATATATATAT
>BMAV01016387.1:410799-421745 GCA_019973955.1 Trichonephila inaurata madagascariensis
CAACCTTTCTAACTGCTGTACCTGTGGTTTGGAACGCTTTCCAAGCGCGCGAAACGACACTTTTGTTGATTCCGAACTCTGCAGCTACACTGGTGACAGTACGCCCCTCCTCCAGCTTTCCGATCATTCTTCCACGTGTGAAGTCATCCAGATGATTTCTTCTAGCCATATTTCACGAACTGACTCACTGGCACTTGCAGAGAATATGGTGAATTGCGTCTCCGTCCTTCATTTCATTCTACTGTTGAGCAGCACGCGCCGACATCACGCGTTTTACGTACGCTCACATCGCTTCTGACGTTTTGTTCCTGATATTTGCATACGCATGACGTTTCTACTGACTTACGTGTTCCCTCTACTGATCTCCAGACCTCCTTTTCTGCAATTTCATGGCTATCTGCTAAATTTTTACATTGTTGCTTAAGTTTTGCACACCAGTGTATATTAACTGAATTAGTATAATAATGCCACTACCAGTTATGTACTAGTCAATTGATATATAAATTTTAATACTGCACCCCTTTTATTAAAAATATTAGCGTTTAATTATGAAAATTGTATCTAAGCATTCAATTGATAAAAAGTACTGTTTTACCATTTTAATAAAAAATAATTCGACCGTCATTCTATCTGTACAGGTACAAAAAACATGCTTCATATTATATAATATTCCAAACAAATTATCATAAATTAGTGTAACTTATGTACATTGAAAAAAGTATCTAGTGCATACACTTGAAATATATTTGCGTGGTCATTATTTAGGTGAAAATTTTATCTCCAGTACTACATTGAGAATCAAATCTAAAGGTCAATCGAAACTTTTTCTTTATATGATGTCTTTTCTTTGCCACTGAAGAAAAGGGTTATATAAGAAAGAGAAAAGTAGTGAAAACAATGTTTAACCATAGTAAATTACTTTTTCCTTTCTAAGGCTAACAATCGACTAATTTTTGAATAAAATTTGCATTTCAAGAAATTTTCATGTGTTAAAAATTTAATATTTCGCATGAAGAAAACTTTGATAATACCGAGTAATTTTCCAACTGGATAAAAAGTGAAAAGTAAATGCCTGCCTGTTTATTTTTTCAACGAAGCTACAGCGGGAGAAGCTGAAATAGATGAATAGAATTTATTTTTAGAATTAATTGTTGGATGTTAAACAAAGAGATCCATAATGTGGCGCACAAAGCATCTCAGGCATTTCTTCGGCACCGTCATCGGAAAAGGGTACTTGACAGTTTGATTAACATTTCGCTTCCTAATCCTTCATTTGCCAATATTGCCAATGGAATTTCTTGATTGCCATCGAAACAGTCCTTATTGAGTAGAAGGAAAAAAAGAAAGGATTTCCTAGGTAAGTTTTTCGAGTCAAGCCACTTTTTTCTTGCGAAATAAAACAAAATAAGATCCTTGTAACACTCGACGGTGAATGAAAGTACTTTCTTCAAAACAATTGGCTACTTTTGAAATCGAATATTTATTCCAGTTGGGAATAAAACAACATTTTTCTAAAAACTATCGGTAATAACTACTAAATGATGATATTTGTGTTACAAATTTAAAAAAAAAATACACAGGTTTGCTAAGAAAGTTTCAACTCCCACCCATTAGTTGATTCGTTTTTTTTTAAATTTAAATTATAATTGATAAGAGTTAAGACACACAAATATTGAAAATTTTATTTCAGAGTATATTGGGGAAGATTATTTTCTGAAATAATTCAGAAGGGGTTTTTCTCGACTTCTAAGAACATACAGTTGGAAGAATCGTTGCGAATACTTACACATTATTAAAAGCAAAACAAAGAGCTGAGAAAGTTTTTATTTTTCATTAAATTGCTTAAGAATTACTTATTAATTATTCCACATCAGAAAGGGAAGTTAAACAATTAACGACTTATAGTCTAGTCATATTAGTCAAAAATAAGGGGCAGCTACGGAATGAGAAATAATAAGCTGAAAACTTTTATAGACCTTTATTTTGGCACTCTAAATGTTGTCTCAAAAATCTCACAAAATCTCGTGTCCGTATCTTAAGATATTTAAGGTCAAAAGTAAAAAAAAATCGGTTTTCTTGCAAATATCTCATTTTCTATGGCTTAATGCTTTTTAAATTTAGTATAAATATTGTAGAGGATAAAATTTTCTATAAACTTTGTTTGAAACATTTTTTATACATCAAACCATTTTTGAGATAGAGGGCGTTAAACACGCAGCGCTTAGCTATCTCCGGCATAATGCAAGGCCAATCTCGTTAGTCACATGGTATAAAATGCCGTATAAAGTCTATAAACCTTAAAAATATACATAGTTAAAAACATTTGGCATTTTTTATTGATTATTATGTTATATTTAGTAATAGTTTTAATTAATCAAGTATATTTTAATAACCCTCATCTGTTCGTGTAATTAAAAAATAGATAACTGAAATTATAGGCTTTAATTATATTCTAATATATGCTAATTAAATTTTAAGGGGAAAAAATGAAGTACATTTTTTTTTAAATGTATAAACCTTCCAATTTGCTTTTTTCGGTACGGATTATACCTGGACCTGTGTACTTCTATTATACGAACATTCAATTTATATCTAGTTGAAAGACTAATGTTAAGCTGTATAGTAAAAACTGATTTCCTTTTCAACAAACCAATTTCTACTAGCCACGCTTATTCGTTAGTTTTAAATTGTATTTTGACAACGACGGACATAAAATTTTGAGAGTTACGGCTGATTTCTGTTTTATACGTATTGCATCATTATCACAAAGGGATCCTGTTAATGTAGTGCGTGGTTTAAAAAGTTTGAAAGCAGAACGAACAAAATGACGGCCACATTGATTTTTTTAATTTTTTAAAATTTTTCAAACCCCGAGAATATACATACCGTGCCGAAAAGTGTAGATTAGTAAAAATTCGATTTCAACATTGAAATGACACATTGAATACAGCGAACATTTATCAATACCTAGTGTATCTCGTAAAAGAAGAAGTGAGGCATCTGATTTCAAAAAGCTCTGTTTATCTTGTAGTCAAGCAGCTGATGAAGCAGCAGAGACTAAAAAAAAGAGAAGTACAGGCACAAGATCAGTAAAATGAGTACTCTTGAATTTAAAAACAATGTTTTAAAAAAAGCAGAACGTAGTGATTCTATAGGAGAATTAGTGAAAGATCGCATACTTTGTGAGTATGATTTGATTGCTTCTGAAGCAAAATGTCATACTCTCTACTACTCTAATTTCTTAAACCAACTACCATCTACTGAAAAAAAGCCTCGCCAAGATCATCAAGTCTCAGAAGCTATGGCAGAGATTTTTAATTACATCGAAAATCACGATGATTCGCAATTTACATTGAAAGAGCTCAGAGATGTCCTGACGGGGTATGTACCAGATGATAATACTATAATTACGAGACTTCAACAAAAATATTTGACAGATGTAATAATTACGACAAAAGAAAAATCTCTTACAATCATATTTTTTCGGGATACACAAGCTAATATACTATCAAAAGCTTGGCATGATCATAAAAAAGGGATCTCGAAGAAGAACGGTTACGAATTGTAGAAGCTGCAGCAGCTATTATTCGTGAAAACATTCAGTCACCTATCGTTGAAACCAAGTCTTATCCACCTCCAAGTAAAATGTTAATCAAGGAAAATCAAGAAATACCGAAAGGTCTATTGCATTTCTTACAGGAAGTCATAATTAAAAACAGAAAAGGAAAAATAGCTAATTCAAAATCAAAACTCACGTCAATAAGTCATACAATAATGGCTGCATTACGAGAACGATCATTTTCATCACAACTACTACTAAGCCTTTCTGTATTTCTTCATAGAAGATATAGATCCGAAAGACTAATAGATGTGCTAAATAGCTTGGGATTTGCAGCTTCGTATGTTAAGACTGTAAGGTACGAAATTTCAACAGCTTACCATCCACAGCCTCGTTTTTTATTATCGGAATCAGGTACACTAGTACAATATGTTGGAGACAATGTCAGTATAAGTGTCCGTACTCTTTACGGTAATAATACTCTCCATATTATGGGGATGATTAAGATAGTTGTTCCAAAAGATATATATTGACCGTATACAAAAATGTACAACCAAACCATGTGCGCAAAAGAGTTAACAGCAAAATCACACATGTCTCTTCTAGCAAATGAAAACCCAATCGTACCTGAATACAGCAAAATTCTAGTCAAAAATCTACATGATGATCAAACATTGACAGAAAAGAATTTTAACGGAGTTGATTTTTTGTAGTTATACGGATAGTGGAAGAATACTTCATCGCGTTACCTAGGTGGAATGGCTTTAAAAATAATAAGGATTTTTTTCTTCTTCTCAGGTTATGTTTCTTTCTTTTATTGATCATCCTGTCAGTAACGTAGAGACAATTTATACTTAACATTGAGCTACAAATATTGCCAAATTACATGGCCAAAAAACGTGTATAATTACTTTTGATCAACTTCTCTACTCTTAAATTACTACTCTAAAGTCTCTATTATTCTAAAAGGAAATTAATATCTGTTGATATCACGACAAAAAACAGGCCAGAGATGATGCAGATGTTTTTATCGTAGAAACGGCTCTATTGAAGAATAGGAACATCACAAGACTGTCGTCATAGTAGAAGAAGATATTGATTTGCTCGTCTTTTTAGATTGAACGTACTCAATCACATCAAGAAGAAGTGTTCTTTAAAAAAGTTGGCAAAGGGAATGTTAAAACTCAAATACATTCTTCCAAAAGTTTTGATAAATATCCGCATTGTAAAAAGCACATTTTATTTCTGCACGCCTTTAGTGGCTGTGACACGACATCTGCATTTTTTTAAAAAGGGGGGAAAAACTTACATTAGAATATTAGAGATTCTTCCGAATTTGTATCAACTAGCTCAAGTATTCCAAGAAGAAAACTGTCCTGTATAAACATTGCATGAAAATGGTGCACCGAGTCTTGTTGGCAATATTCCCCCAACAAGTGCAGCGGCTCATCAACACATCAGCCGTGTATATTATCAAGTTCAAACTTGGTTAGGGAATCATTTAGAACCCCAGGAATGGGGTTGGATTCTGCGGAATGAATTCTTGGGACCGATTACGACAATATTACCGCCTGCTCCAGATGAATTATTCAAAATAATATATTGCAACTGCAAAAATGGTTGTGGCTCAAGCTGTGGATGCAAGAAATCGGGGTGCGATATTCTTCAGCTGTGGCCAGTATAATGGGCAAACTTGTTTCAATGCTTCACGATATGAAAGCGATCTCAATGAAGATTGTACTTTTTATCCCGAAATCCTTCAAGATTTTGAGAAAAATATCCTTGGCGACGAAAATAATGAGAATGAATTGGAAATTTTGAAGAGACTGGAAGACAATGGTGAAGAGGAAGAAAAAAAAAACTAGCATTCATGTTCGTCTTAGTATTAAAATTTTTGTAAAACCTCTTCACATCCGAATTTCAATCGTAATAATAGTATAAAACGATATTTCAAAATAAAAATATAATTCAAAATTACTTTATTTTTTCTAATTTAAATGTAAATTTAATGTAGATTAATAGTGTTAATTTTTATAATTGTATTCTATATATAATAATAGAATATAATTAAAAAATACTCTAAGCATATCTATCAACAACTTTTGAACTACAGCAACCGTGTAGTTTAAAAGTTAGTTATATATATATATAAAAGAAATATATACTTGATTAATGAAATTCATTACTAAATGTAATGTAATAATTAATAAAAAATTCCAAATATTTTTAACTATGTATATTTTTAAGGACTTTATACGGCGTATTATATCTTGTGACTAACGATTGACCTTGTATTATGCTGCAGATAGCTAAGCGCTGTGCGTTCAACGCCCTCTATCTCAAAATGGTTTGATGTATAAAAAACGTTTCAATCAAAAGTTATAGAAAATTTGATTCTTTGCAATATTTATAATAAATGTAACTTGCATTAAACCATAGGAAACGAGATATTTGCAAAAAACTGATTTTTTTTACCTTTAAACTTAAATATCTTAAGACGCGAACACACGAGATTTTATGAGTCTTTTGAGACAGCATTTAGAATGTCAAAATAAAGGTCTGTACGAATTTTTAGCTTATTTCCTCTCATTCCGCAGTGAAACCCTAATATCACTGGACTATTAAGCTATTAAAGAAAGATAATGCTTTTTTACACAGAGAAATTCTATAGAGATTGATGAATTGAGTTTGACTCAAAACGGTTAAGCAAATTATGCGAAAAACTTTTTATATTTCAAAGAAATATATATATCCCTTTCCTTCACCACAGTTACAATTCCCATTTTCCAGGCGAACTCTATGTAATTTTAATAATTCTTGTAAATTTTCTAGTACCGTATATCAGATTCCTCTTCACAAAAGCTGACAAGTTGGTTACTTAAGCCCAAATTTCAATTGATGTTATGTAATGAAATCTAACACATTTAAAATTAGGAACAGAACTTTCTAGCAAATATTTTTACTGAATATCGAGCGGTGTGTAGTGAATACAGTTGAGGGATAGAGTTCTAACAATAATATTTATCAAAAACTACCACACATGTACATGTTTATCCAAAACTAAGCTTGCAAGCCCCTCTTATTTTTTAAAAAAGTGTTGTTATTAAGAAAACGGTTTCAAGTTTTGCATCAAGTGCCTGTTTAATTGTGAAAATATTCATTTTTTTACCAAAAAAAAAAAAAAAAACAGGAGTGGAAATGAAGTTTCAAGATTTCTGAAACTGCCCAATTTCCGTTTCATATAGAAAACAACTCTCGCCAAACAGATTTTAGTTAAGTAAATCGTTTAAACCATGAATTGCGGTGGAGGCTAGAAGCTGGACAGTAATAAGCAAAAGTTGCTCGTTGTTTGATAATATTCCGCATGGTGGTTTCCAAATTACGACAACCTTTTCAGACATTGGCCTCGATCACTAGGATCGGACAAAGTCTCAACATCAACGGATAATTGCTACGTAGCTTCAAAGACAAAACACCTTAGAGTATGACTGCGAAGCAGTTGTATCACTGCTGAATCAGAAATGATGACAAACCTTTTAAAGACGGCTAATTGGGAGAGTTCCTTTGCGCCTGGAAACTAGTTGTGTGTGTTTCTTAACGCACTTTTATAAGTCTATCTTAGAGCAACTCTCTTGCGTAAGAGATAGGCTTCTTCAGCGACTCATAAAGAGAGCATTCTTAAAAGTTTTCCACTCGATAAAATATAATAAGCATTCTGCAATATCAGAGAAATTTAACGCTTTGCTGCATCTTTGTATGATGAGAGATAATGTTGACCCCTCAATATCTTCTGAGCTGGTACAGTTACAGGCAAACCGTTGAAGGACGAGATTCTAGAATTCTACGTGTTATTTTTTCTAGGAGATCCACGCGTTTTATGGACAATAATGCTCGACCCCATGGAGCTGCACTTGCCGACGATCATTTAAAAGAGGGTATTCGCTGTAGAATGTGAGCTCAGTCCCATACAGAACTTGTTGGATACTCTAGGAAGAACTTGGGATGTCAACATCCCTCCTCTAAGAATCCTTCAGGAGTTAAAATAGGGAAGGAAATGGGAATCGTTGAGCAATCGTCTCATTAACAGCATTAGAGTATGACTGTGTATAAAGTGAACACACTTCTTATTAGATAATAGCTCTCTTTTACCTTTCATTAAAATCCTTACTATTTCTTGCATTACAGCATAAGGCATTTATTGATCGAATTTCCATGTATTAAACAAAATTTTAGTCATCTCATCTTTTATTTTTGTCACCTTAATTTTGGACACGAATGTATTTAAGAATATTTTAAAAAATAGTTACCATGAGAACAAATCTATAGAGTTAAGGTTTTAGTTAAAACTGTACAGAAATTCATAATGAAATAATAAGATCAGTTGTATTGTATTTCAGATGACTCCGGAGAATTTTATTGTATTTGAGCATCCATCTTAGAACTAGTTTGAAAAAATTCCGATTAAAAGCCACAAATAGGAAACAGTATGAACATTTAAATATTTTTATTATATAATGCAGTATTAATCATCTTGTAATCTAAAGTAAAATTTAAAAGAAAACGAGACAAGATAGAAGTCTAAACTTGAATTCATTGTTACGATATCCTCCCTTTTCGATATTTGATACATTTATTGATATTTTCGTAATTTTTGTATGTATCTCAAAAAGCACTGAGTCTCAGCACATAAAATAAATGAAAAAGAAATGACAGAGATATTCATATAGGAAAGATTCTGAGGAAAAGGAGTCAAAATGTATTCTAGCAAAATATTGTTCAAGAGTTGAATGAATTTTTTTTGTCAGTTCAGTTGATTCGACTTGGATTAATTAAATTTTCGCATTTGATTCTAAATTTTCTGCGATAGTTTTTTTAAAAAAAACTATGGAAAATGTATCAAAATGAAACATGAAAACGTATAGTTTGCGAGGACATATTTATTGCATAGATTATTCCTTTAAAAATTCAGCTCTAATAAGGACATTCAAACTGCTATAAAAAAACACTACATCAATAAACAATACTCTGTTAAGAGTCAGTGTGCGTATACAATCCATTTGAATAGTGCTGTACTAGAAAATTTCATAGTAAACTATTATTTTTCTAGACTTGTATTTGAAAATGTTTTACGCATCTCTACTTTTAAAATTTTAGTAAAATGTGCTTACACTTTTCAGCATTGTGATGAAGATGTTTCTAATAAAAAAGTATGCATCCAATAAACATTTTTAAACAAATAACACATTTTTTTTATTATCCAAATATACCTTCCAAAACTCAGCTGAAGCACCCTTATATATATTTAAAATAGGATGATAGAGCCTTTACCAGAAATCCTATGCTATAAATAGACGAGATCTCTGGAGCAGCTGTGAAGCCGCATTTTGTGTTTGACGTCGTCTTTTCCACAAGAAATGTGGATTCCCTCTACAGCTGATTCCTTGGCGAAAGAAAATGATCCCATTAGTTGACAAGGCTTCGCTTCATCGGAAGGGACGGGGAATCCATTCTCTCTAAGAAGGGCTCTTTCGAGAACATCTTCTGGGGTTTTTGGTTCGCTATAAAATCTTTGTGCACATTTTTAATGAAATGTGAAATTTTCTAAAAAATCGTCTTGATTAAATTAGAAAATGTGCAATCAAAAAATTCTAAAAATATTCATCATGAAAAAGAGAAACTTCAGAGACATATACTAATACAACAGATTTTTCAAATTCAAACCCCTCAAAAATTGTAAGCTGATAGACATTCTTCTTTTACAGCTTCAAAATATTCTTCAGAACTGTAATATAAAACATTTATCAACCTAAACTAATGGTAAATTTGAATCAGTTAATAGTCACTAGACTCAAATGCAAAGTAAATTCTACTTCCACTAAAATATTAATTTATTTAATGGATGAATGTTTGTAACTAAATTTCCTAACACATTATTCATGATCTCTCTCCTTTCGAACCCCATTCTTATTATCCTTCCGTGGAAGAAGCCTATGAGAGAACAATTGAGAATATTGAACAAAAATAGAATTCAATAGAATGAAAAATCTGTTAACGCCAATTTAAAAGTTGGAGATGTTGTTCTTTCTAAAGAATTCGGATACCCCAATTTACGAAAATTAAATCTCCATTGAGCGGTCGTTGCTAAACAGTTAGTTTTCTGATGTGTTGTTGTTGCTCATGCCACCTGTCTGACATAGTCAGATAGAGGCCCACGTAATTCATCGTGGCAATGGTAAGATGTACGCCTGTCGTTGGCCTTAGCCTTAAGCACCATACAGGTGACAGTATGATTTAGCTCACGATGGAACGATAGAACATTACGATAGATGGCGCCACCATCTATCTCCACCTCCACAATTTAGGCATGGAACTGAAGTGGAGGGAAACTTTCTCTAGTTCCCTGCACTCGTGACTCAGCCCACAAGACTTTCAGACCCACTGATTTAACGAGCACGTACTCCGTGTGTACTCGAAGGGTATTTGGCGGTACGGTCATCGAACCCAGGCCTTCCGATTCGGAGTCCGGTGCTGTAACCACTAGGCTACAGACGGCTCAGTTTTCTGATGTAACTTACGAAATAGATTTTTTTTTCTTGTTGACGCGTTGAATCTGTCTATTTCTGATGTAACTTACGAAATAGATAGATCCAACGCGTCAACAAGAAAAACAAGCCAAAGTATCTACTCTTTCCGATTCTATTTCCGAGCCCTAAGATTTGAAATGGACTCCCAAGTATTGAGATACTCTTTGGATTCCAAATCTTTCACCCGAATTGAAGGCGACTCAAAAGAGGAAGTGGACGATGCTTTCAATTATGTTTTCTATCGTAGGTCTCATGAATTTCTGCTCACCCAGGGCTCTTGTCCTGTTGAACTGTCTGATTCTATTCTGCTCCTTCGAGTGCAATGAGTATCAATTGAAATGAAATTTTCTTTTCACTTTATCTTCTGTTCCTCAACAGCATTGGAAGAATCTTATTTTTTCCGTTGTATTCATTTTTATTATCTAGTTCCCACCCTATCAGTTTCCTATTAGGCGAACCCCGCAGGACCATTGTATTTTTTTTTTGTTTTATGTAGTTCCCACAACACCATTATATTTATTTTTATTATATGGTTTTTACCACCACATGGTACTATTATTTTATATTATATGATTCCCCCTGCCACCTTGTATTTTCTCATATTCGACTGTTCACGTCACCGTTTCAAAATATGTTTAACAATTAATAATAGTTTTTTTTTCAGTTCGACTTGAATTTATTGATTGCGCGCTGTCCAACTTCAAACTCTACCAATTCTTGTGAATGTTATAGAAATAGCATTGCAAGAATATTTCCACGACTCTCACTAACAAATCCTCTTGGGGAATCTTTGGTCCTTAAGA
>BMAV01016387.1:421755-453505 GCA_019973955.1 Trichonephila inaurata madagascariensis
GGTCCTTAAGAACCTTTTTAGTAGAACGCTCCCTCTGATGAAGAGAACATGTAAATTCAGAAAGTCTAGGTTTTCAAGTTAGAGAAAGAGATAGGACAGGCTGCTAATTAAATTTAAAGTGTAACGCAGATATTTAGTATTTGATAATCGAAATAATTAAGGTGTCATTGGAGATTGAATATAGCTAAGAATTGAAGTGAGTCCCATTCCTCGTGAATTGCTTCAATTGGGTGATCTCTTATTGATCCGATTTGTGTTGCAAATAAACTAAGTGATTCGGAACATGTGTCCTTTCCACATCTCTACATGCGGACAACCTTATCAACTAAAACTTGAAGGTTTTTAAAACAGGATAATATCACTTTGCATCCTCCACATATCCGGACAAATCAGGAAATCCTTTGATGTGAATCATATGATTTTAATAGCTTCCGGTCCTATAAATAGACGAGATCTCTAGAGTGCCATGTAAACCACTCGTGTTGATGTATTGCTTTGCGTTGTCCTGTTTATTTTATGTTGGTGTCATGTTTTTTACGTAGCTAAAGAAATGTGGATTAAAATAGCAACATACCATCTCATTTTTCCACTCAATGAATGCAAATAATGAATTGATTCCATCACGAAAAATGTCTTAATTCAAGTGAAAATTATCATATTTGCGCACACACACACATCTATATAAAAATGTTTTGTTGGTTTGTGTACGCTTCCATAACTCAAACTGTTCTGCATGGATTTATCTGAAATTTTGACACAACGTTACATTTGAATCCTGGCGGGTTCTTATGTACTTTTCATTTCGAAATTCAATCTAAATTTTTTTAAATTTAATTTTTAAGTGATTTTTGGGTGTTATGACGTCATATGATGTCACGATTCTCTCTGAATACGAAAATTTAAACTTTACATTAGATCCGATTGTTGCCAAAACTACCAAACAAAATTTGAGTTGTTGAAAGAATAATTTTTAAAAAATGATTTATTCGAAAAATAATCCCAATTACATATCAAAGAACAAAAAAAATAGATAAACATAACTATAGTAAAAATATGTAATAATCCGGAAAAAACATGTAGAGAATTTTGCTTACAATCGATGCCGGCTGAGATTCAAGTAAATACGGTACATAGATTTGTATAAAATTAAACTTGTAAATATTAATTTGGACTGGCATTATGATACATTCCAAAAGGAAAGCTTCTAGGTGAAATATTAAGAAAATTGTCGCTAGAGAAGACAGAGTTTTCGTAATTCTCAGGACTTTGAGTAAAAATCTGTGTGTGGTAAGAAATAAAGTTGACATCGAATGTTTCTTTTGCTTCCATAAGCCTAACAAGAGTCCTTTTCATCCGTTGCTCTTTTGGAATAAAAAAAAAATTGTTTCTTTTCTTTGAAAAGTGATTTCTTGAGACAATCTTCCCAATTTTACACATTAGTAGAATTCATCCAACTTCTGAGAGAGATATCAAATAAAAATGTCAAGTGTCACAATCATTTAGACGCATTTTTTCCATTTAGAAGATATCTGAGGCATAATTTATTAAGCTTCTTAGAAATCCTCCAGATCAATGTCGCTTCAACTAAACTTTTGGGGGAATTGAAAATATGAATACAAGAATTTGGAACCTTTTCAAAAAGAATATTGTTTATAAAGTGTGTGGAATGAAAAAGATATTTTTAATAGAAGATGATATACTTATTTTGAGTTTTAATTTTTTGTTTCTAAAAAATCAATAAATTTCATGGTAGAATTTTATAAGGAGAGAGAAATGTTGCTTTTATAGTTAAAAGGATTTAAAACTTCTCTATGGAATATTTTTAATATAGTACAGCTTCTTTCAACAGAAATCCAACTGAATAATGGAAAATATACAAAATGTGAGATTCAAAGTTATTTTCTTATTGAAAAGATTTTCATAGAACTCGAATTATTGGCAGTCTCCGTTTCAAAAATGGTTGAAGATTTTTAAATACTTTTTTATTAATGTATCTATTATACTAATTACAGTAAAAAACATTATTGAATCTGAAATTAAAAAAAAAACATTTTTATGCAATATGTAAGTGATTGAATTACAAATTCTTTATATTTAAAAATGATTGAAATAAAGGAAATGTGTGAAGATCCAAAGGATATTTTAAGTTTTTCATTATGCATTTGGAGTTAATTATTTCATCATTGCTTACCCACAACTGAAGCAAAAATATTTCATTATATATTACTGATAAACAATACTAAGGCTTTTTTTAATCTGTGCTAAGTACCAATTATTGTATCCCAATAAAGGCATTGTTAAAAGAGCAGAGGCAATTTTTGAACGAATAGTAAAAATTAAAGCATACATGCTTTACATGCAAATTATACATGCAAAATTGTTACAGAGTTCATTATATGTACTTTATAAAAAACATGATAGTAGCAACATTATAATAGCGATCACTATTGTTATAAGAACAGTAACGAGTACGTTAGAGTAGGAATATATAACTGAAAAACGTCTCGTATAAGTTTTTCCACATATTTATTAAATATATCCTTATTTTCCGAATTTTTTTTCAGTTAATTTTTGTCTTATTAAATATGTTTGTATTATATCACAATAATAAATCTTTGAACTAATCTTCTGACAGTCTTTAATGTCAAAAAATTATACACTACTATTTCACAAAGAGGGGGGGGGGGGGGAAAACCTGAATACAAAAAAAAGTAAATTTAATTTTTTTTTTTTTAATTTTTGGTGCGCAAAAAAAAAAAAAAAAAAAACTCCGTTTTTTACTAATATTATTTAAGTAATATTATTTTCAATCACGTCACGAAATTTTTAATGCACAATTACCATTGTATAAATTTTAATTACAAATAAACTATTTGAAGTACTATAGTCTTTTTTATACAATCCTAGGTATCTTTCATCACATCATGGGGCTTTCCTGTAGCGCTTCAAGTGGCCTTTAAGACCACCAAACCAGCAGATCCTCATGTCTTTCAGCTTCTCATAGAGTTTAGTGAGGGGTCTTGGAGACCCTCATTGGATCTGTGTGTGTCAGCTTTGATTATACACAGACTCTGGTGGATGGCGTGAAGCTTATGAGAGAAAATCGCCAAAAGTCACAACTACGATATGTACGTGATATTGTGTGTCTACAGCTACATTACCTTCCCTATAGCGACGTCATCATGTGGTAATTTTTCTACAAAATCCATGCGCCTCGAGGTGTTTCGTTGGGATCTTGACAATGTTTTGGCTAGGCAAGTCAATACACGAAGCCGCCTGATTGTCCAAAATATTTCAGACAACTGGAGAAATATGAATCGCAAGAAGAGATCTTTTACATTGATCTACACATCCCAGGTGGTTTCCCCTGTTTTTAATAAATATTGTGCAATTGCTATTCATTTATATGTTCTTTGAATTATTAACTATTCCATTATCTGAGGAAGACTTTTACACTTTAATTTCTGAAAAGTAACTTTCATCAATGCTTTTGAAAGAGAATATTGACTGTATACATCTCTTTCAATTTTATAAAGGTATTTTTAAGAGACAAACACACACACACACATAGAACTCTTAGTTACTCTTATTGTTGATTGATTTCAGAAATCTGTTACATAATCATATTAAAAATATTCTACTGTTAAAAAACACATTGAAATCTCTTTTTAAGTGTACTTTATTTGTTTAATTTATCTCTACTGGTAATTTTAAGCAATGTCAAAAGCTCCATGAGATGAGTGAAAACAAAGAAAAGTATTCAAATCAAGTAGATTTGCATTTTCTATCTAATATATATCTATGATGCGTCATTTCAATATGCATGTTGAATTCATTAAAAATATCTTGTCGAAAGCATTACCACTCTTTTTATTATTTGATTCATCCTAGGGACGAAAATATTCGCCCAATCCCCGTGCAACACTTATGCCCAAGGGGTTCAAGTCCTTTCATACTTGGAAATTCATAATTAATTCGCCATTTATAATTCAGCGCCTCTCTTTCATTAAGATAATGAGCTTCTCTTCGAGTCGCACGAAAATGTTCTCTTTTCAGATACCGCCGCCTTTCTAATGTGTTCAGGATCCATTCACTTCCCCATTTGACAACTGAGGCACGTGTGGAATGAAAATATCAATCATACGAAATGGATTCATAAAGTGGAATAATATCCAAGTATCAATTAGCAGAATATTCAAATGATTAGCAGTTAAGAGTCAAAGCATATTTTTCTGAAAAAAGAGAATGTATCGGTTACATATTAATTTAATAACAGGAAAACATTCTTAAACGTTAAATCTTTTAATAAGTTTTTAAAAGGTGTTACCAGAGTAATATGAACATTTATAATAATGAATCGAACGATTTATACATTAAGATGTTTCACAATTCAAGTCATTCACTCTCAAAATAATTTCCGAAAAAGAAAAGGCCCGAGTTACTTCTATTAAGAATGGGATAAATGAGAACATCACACAATGAAATACAGATATTATATTTTGGAAGCCAAAAAGGTTTTAAGTATGCTTTGCAAACAGCCAATGATACTATCTTCCAAAAAATATACCATTTCGTTCTTTAGAAATTTCAAAAAGAGAACATGATGTTTAGAAGAAGATGGCATAATAGTAACAAATAATTTATTTGAGAGATTTCTATGACTTAAAGAACTAGAATTTTTTTATTATTTTTGTTATTAAAATTACTTTGAGGCATTATCTAGCCATATCCTACTTTTTGTGCAACAAAAAAACAAATGATATTAATGTTAATTCCAAATGAATTTAACTTATTAAATAAATTTGGTGCAATCCATAGGAATTGGAAGGCATTTGAGCAGAGAATCATGATCAAGTAACTCTACTATTTTCTTCTCTTTTCCTGTTATTCTATGATTTTACACTCGAAGCTTTGTTCCATTGAATCTCCAATTAGTCTTTGAAGGAACGAATCGATTTCCTGGCTTGATTTGAATGCCTAGAATTTATTCTTTAAGGTGTCTTTAGAGTTTCTAGAAGCATGCTAGATGTAAGAATTTCCGCTAGAAATTTGTATCTATTGCTTATTTCGATTAATCATATGTTTTTGATTTATTAATAAGTTATCTTTGTGGTATAGTTTTATGAAAAAAATTTCGTATACAGGTAAACATATAATTTCAGATAAGAATTTTAAGAGGTCGAGAAAAATCCCTTATAATTAATTACATTAGTGTTAAAGTTTTGCAAGCAAAAAATAAATTTACTTTAAATTTGGGCGTACTTAACGATGTTTTTTCCCTTACTATGCAGACAGCTTCTTATTTCCGTGGGAACATTCATAAATCCTAAAATGTTTCCCTACTTGTATATTCAAAAAAGGGAGCACACATTCCCTTTCTTAAGGTATCCGAACACGTTCGGAGAACTTTTTGACAAAATAACATATTTAAACATTATAAATGCTTTTTTAGGACTCAATAACAATAAATATTAATATTTAACCAACAATATTTAAAATGAATTGCCTAAATTTCACAAAAATCACAATTATAAGTGAAATGTTAGCAATATTTTTGTAAAACTTCAAAGCAATTAGAGAAAAAAGTAATTAACTTATATTAGTAAAAGTATTTCCGAAACAAATTAGATATCTAGAGAATGTACTAAAATTTTAATGTTTTATTAAAAGTTGAAAATTTTAGAGCTGATTGAGTAACATTATAAGAGTCCCATTCTTTATGAGCCCATTATTTAAAAAAAACAGGCCCTAACTCAAAAAGTATTTATACAATAAGAAATATTTTAGTGCATTCTTTAGAAAATAGCATAAATATCAGGTTGCAAAAGTTTTATAGAAATACGTTTGCAATATTTTGAGTTATCAGACTCGCCATGATAGATTTTGAATAATTGAAATGCCTACTACTGGTAGATGAAAGACCCGGTTTTTCTAACTTTATAAAATGGATTGTAACTAGGTAGCGTAGAATTAAAACAAAGTAGGTTTTGTTTACCCAAAAGATAACTCTATTCAATAAAATAAAAAATAAAATAAAAAGATCTGTCTTTACTGAATTCGGTCACTTTCAACGTGTTCGGATACCCTAAAATTTCTGTCTGGTAGTTTATTATGCCGATTCAAATTTCAAAAGCTTCACAGAAATTCAAAATGCGTACTCATTGAGCATTTTCCATTTTTTGTAATTTCGATAATTTATGTTTTGAGTCACCTTCTCTTAATTATTATCAGTACATTTTTATTTATTGTTCTTCGTTCTATTGCTACACCTTGAAGAAACATTTGGAACATTTTACATGCGAACGAAAATATAAGAATTCAAATGAGAATTTAGAGTACAAGCTGTTGACAGCCAATTTGCCATTACCTATCGAGACTGAAATGTTGAGCCAATTGAAAAATACATTGAATCCCTATATCATATAAAAGATGAAAGTTAAAACAAAATTTGCACATATAACGGTGGGATGCAACAATATTTCTTAAAGTTACAAAAGCTTCCGTTAGTTCTTAATGAGTTGATCGTAGAATTGATTCGAATGATTCAAAGTAAACGAGTTAGGATTTAGGAGATAGGATGTAACTCTTTCGTGCAATATTTCACCGTAGGTTTCGTACTTCTTGACAATCGACTTGTAAAAGTATTTTATACATATAATTTATTCAACATTATTATCAGTTCTAATATCGTATATTCTGATTTGTTATTTCAACGGGTTTCATTTCAAATACAGAGGCTACATCCAAGAGGTCTGAATTCATTAGATATTTTAATCAAGAGATGTTTTATTAGCTGTTATTCTTTTTTCAATTTTAGTCTTGAATTTTTGTTGTGAAATTTATTGCTCTAACATTATCTCTTCCAATGATCAGCTCCAGAAAAATGTGAAACTCGAGTCACTAAACACCAGATGTGTGGAAGGGTTCAAGTGGGTGGGAATTTAGAGAAGTCGTGGCTCAGAAGAAAGTGTTTCTTCAGAGTTTTGTGCATTTAGACTCAATATTTCTGAATCATAAGCATAGAAATTAGGTAGAATATGTTCATTCTAGATATTTGAGCCCATCTATCATGAGCTTTTAACAAAAAAATTGTCCCTCTGGAAAGGCTCAACAAATATTTGAAAGGAAGAAAAAAAGAATAAATATTATTTCATGGAACAGGTCAAGTTGAAGAGAATAAAATACTGGAATGCGAATCACAATAAAGTGACAAAATTCAAATAGGCCATATATGGGATTTGAATGATCAGATACAAAACGCAGATATGTATTATTTAATTGACAAATTAAAGTAAATTGTGTAGAGAAATGAAACTGTACTGTGTTATGAAAACCCTTATTAAAGCTAATATTTGAGAATAATTATACCACCACGTCTGTATATCATTGGGCTATTTTTCGTTTTTAGTATGACCTTGATTCTTCTTGGCATGAACTCTACGAGCTGTTAGTTAAAATTACAAATATTCCAAGGATAGATGGTTGTTTATCTCCATCCAGCAAATGATCTATGGGATTGAGATAGTAGAGATCAACTTAACCATGTGTCAAGTCTTTGTCATGATGTGGTCTGTACAATATCATTACTGCAGCAGGATATATTATCTTATTCAGAGAGAACCTATTTCCCTTGATTATTACAGAATGTACAACAACGACGCTAAGGTATGATTTAGCGATTCATGCACATAAAATATCTTGTCCAAAGCATAACAGGAAAGCATCTCATTGCCTCGTTCAGCTTGGTGCTGTAGAAATACCTTTAGAGCCATAACTTCCTGTTATTTCAATCCAACTTTCTCATCTGCATAATGTGGAACCCATCGGGACGAATTTCCTGTCGTCTACCCTGAGGTGTTTTATCTTGCTCGTTCTTCTAGAGCCTGTGATAGTGCTCTTTGAGAGTTATTTCTAAACAATCTTTGATAAAAATCTGCATCATTCTGTTGTTATTCTGTTTCCCTCACTCCATTCTTGACTAATATTTTGTCAGGTATATTCTAGTCTTTCCCTACACCTGCTCGTAAGTTTTTCGCGGTTTCAGTACTTTACTGTCATCTCCCATTAAAATTCCATTTTCACAAGTACCGGGATACCGAATGCCGGTATTTTGAGATATTTCTACAATTTTGTAATACTGGTATTCACAAGTTTAAATACTGTTTCTTCGGTATTTACAAGAACTTTTTAAAAATGCCTCCCCTATATGTTCAGGGATCGCCAAAGGAGCAAAATAGTACACGGTTTTGTTTTTACGTCTCTCTAACGAGTGAAATTAATTAGACTGTGAATACAAATTGGCATCGTACAAACAATAAAAAAGTGATAAAATATGTGAATTATCCAAGGAGGCATTCCAAAACTATCCTATTACAGCTCAGAGTGACACTGTATATGCGCAGGATTCGTAGTCTGATATTCGTATCTGTGAAAACAAGGTTGTAGTTGTGAAGACCGTAATATTTTGATATTTTTTTAATTGGCGAGTTTGTTATTCACATTGTATTTGCATATCATACTTTAGGGTTCTAAATATTTCAATTTTTGAAACTGAAGAATCCAAACCAAAAAGCAATGTTTGACTTAAACCTGCAAGTTAATTTTTCCGATAGTAAATTCGACTTGGTATCCAGAACTGTATCAGCTGTATTTCTAATCAAACTTGCTGTTAAGGCAGAGAGATTTAACAGCTAATGCAACATATTAAATTTCATGTTGCAAGCACTGAAAGAACAGCACGCATCACTATCTGAGAAATTATATATTACATTGAAAAATAACACAGAAAAAAAGCATACCGAAAAAGGAAATGTCTTACAGTATTTGCATCACTATAATGATTTTAAAAATGAAAATGAAAAAGAAGAAAAGAGACTAACTAGTAATTCAAATTTGATCAAGTTTATAGTAAATTTTCTTTAAAATTTTTTAAACACAAACCTATTCTTATTCAGAAGAATTCAATACAGTTATCGAAGATGATGATGACTTTAATGTCGATAGAGAGAAAATAAATTGTCTCTTGAACAAAAATTAGAATTAGTGATAACTAAAAAAATTTCAACAAACCCAAATACAATACAGAGAATCTGGTGTATCCAAAACCATCCGACGAGAAATTGATTTATTTGAGTCCCCGACTTATTTTGCAGCGTGGAATCCAATTATTAAATCAGTTCCCCAAAAATATTCGTTACTTTGCTGGATCATGCCGGTCGACCGTATTTTAGCTTACCTAAAAGCCTTGGAGCACGAAAACATTGTCCCTGGTGTATTTCAAAACGGGGAATCCGAATTTGATATCCAATCTGAGAAATTACTGTAACTTTGCCGGATAATTCAGGACAACTGTCTAACACGTAAACCTTTAAAGTTTTGGAGAGGGAAAAGTGCGTTTCTGGTGTATTTCGAGATTGTGAACGAAATTATGTCTTAGAAGTAACTTTGTCGGATAATGCAGGACGACCCAAATGCCCCTTTTCCAGGCACTGAACTAGCAGGCTCAGGAGCACCGAAAGTAATCTACGGTTGCGGGCGAGAAACGAGAATCTGACTACAAAAACTACCTTTACATTGCCAGATATTGTCGGAATTCCAGGTATTCCATGTCCAGATTTTTATTCCAGCACTTGCACGCACTGGAACATCAAAAGTCAGTTTCGGGGTGTGGAATGAGAATCTGAATTTAAATTTTAGGATTTCCGATAATTTTGTTGAATAATGCCGGTTGACCACAATATTCGCGGATAGCAGCACGGTGTAAGTTGTCGACGTAAGGACGCAAAAAGTGGGTCTTGGACATATTTTGGGACTGCCGATTAGAATATTCTCAATCCAATTTAAGATAAATAATCATCAAATAATTCCAGATGAACATATTTTAAGCTAGCTGAGGCAGAGGCTTACTTTAAAATTCTTGGGGTGTGAAAAGTGTTTTCCTGGGGGTTTTCTACATAGAGAACACAAATCTTAAATTTGATTTTAGAAACTCTCGTAACTATGCTGGATAATTCCAGACGACCGTAATGGCCCCCTTTCAGGGACTGAACTTACAGGAGTAGGTGATCCGAAAGAGGGCACCGGGTGCATTTCGGGATGGGGAACGAGAATCTGGATTCGGATTTCAAAAACTCCCGTAACTTTTCTGGATATTGACGGAATCACGTTGAATGGCTTTGCATTCCACTGCCGACTCCGTATTTTCATTCCCTATAGCAACTAAACTTGCTGGCACAGCCTTGCGAAAATACGATTGCAATAGGAAATAGTATTGGCAATTTCATCAACAGCCATTGTTGTCACTTTGTTAGATGTGGACAAACTACACATTCGGCATTCAAGCTGCCATTAGACATTCATAAGAAACGAGTTGCAATGTGTACCATTGAAAAAAAATCGGGTTGGCTACAGTTTTGAAAAGGAGTTCAATCATAATCAGGCATAAGTGTAACATAGCCCATAAGCATTCACTAAAAGCATTGCATAGGACTTTGCAAGATTTACACGGCAACGAGAAAATAGTAGGTGACATTACCAGTCATTTCTCGCTCTACTTTTGCTCACAAGATTAACGCATGTTTAAGGGGTCATATACCTTTTAAAATTTCCGGAAAATCGATTTTTTTATTATTATTTTATTTTATAGAGCAAACCTTTCTGAGTTTTTTAAAAGAAACCGCATGCAGATATTCCCAATATCACGGAAGTTATTAAGAAAATAAAAAGAGCCGAAAAGGTAATTTAAATATTGTTTACATTTCGGCTCCAGGGTGACAGCTGTCATGTCGCTGGTGACAGCTGTGTTTCTCTGTTTCTAATATTTTCATTCTAATTATTATCAAATGCTTGAATCTAAGCCTCAAATATTATTATTATTGTTCTGAACATTAACTACAACTTCTACTTACTTTATAAACTGCTGTTTTGTTTTGAAAAAGTGATTTGTGATTCTATACTCGCTCGTTTTCTGATTTTCACATAGTATCTTATTCTAAAATAAGTTTTAGGAAAAATATTAATTTTTTTAAAACTTTTGAATGATGAATTCGATTGAATCTGCCAAACGACCATCTGGTAAACGTCCCAAGAAAAGGAAGTTTACTGGTAATATGCACACGAGGTGCAAAGCTGTACACAGTATGGATGAAACACTAAACAACAGTGCATCTGGAAAAAAGATTCAGTTGCAAGATATTGATTCATCTTTTTTTGAACATGATGACGGTTTTGATGGCTATAGAGTGTTTGATAAAACTATTATGTTTACAAACATTCAAAACTTTGCTTCTTGCAAAAAATGTGGTGGAGATATTGAACTCACAGAAAAATGTGTTAGAGGTTTGTCAAGTGTTTTTTCGATTGAATGCAAGAACTGTAAAGACTTATGTTCGTTTAGAAATTCAAAAATGCTGGGTAAAAGAAAAAACATTCCAGAAATAAACAGACGCTTTGTGTACGCAATGAGGACAATTGGACAGGGTCACGCAGCAATGACAACTTTCTGTGGTGTTATGGACTTTCCTCCTCCAGTTGCTGAAAAATCCTATAATAATATTATAAACAAACTGCAATTGTGTAGTAAAGAAGTTGCAGAAGCTTCAATGCAAAGTGCAGCTTTGGAAGAGGTAACTTTGACAAATTCTTCTGATATAATAATTAGAGGAGATGGAACGTGGAAAACCCGTGGCTATTCTTCTCGTGTTGGTGTGTGTGCTGTTATAGGAGACAAAACAGGAAAGTGTATTGATGCGGAAGTGATGTCTTCTTTCTGTAAGGGATGTGATTCTTGGAAACGAAGAAAAGGGTCACCTGCTTACAAAAAGTGGAAAATTCTTCACGTTAAAGAATGTTTGAAAAACCACAATGGCTCAGCTGGCATGATGGAGACTGTGGGAATGGTTCGTATGTTTCAGCGTTCAATAAGTCATCGTTCTGTGAGATATACATCTTACATTGGGGATGGCGATTCCAAAACATTCTCATCTATTACTGCATCCAATCCGTATGGAGAAGATATCACAGTTTCAAAAATTGAATGTGTTGGACATGTTCAAAAACGAATGGGAACTCGTTTACGAAAATTAAAACAAATGAGATCCAAACTCGGTGATGGGAAGTCGATTGGTGGAAAGGGAAGGTTGACCGACAGAATGATCGACTTAATCACAACATACTATGGAAATGCAATCCGACAAAATAAAACATGCTTGTCGGATATGCGAAAAGCTGTTTGGGCTGTATATTTCCATATACGTTCAAGTGACGAAGAACCATTGCACAGTTTTTGTCCTATAGGTCCTAATTCTTGGTGTAAATATCAAAATCAAGTATTAGAGGGTAGTGTGGAAACTTTTAAACACAGTAACAAATTGCCAGCAGCAGTAATGGATGCCATAAAACCTGTATTTAATGATCTATCACAACCTAAACTCCTACAAAAATGTCTAGGGGGTAAAACCCAAAATAATAATGAATCCATTAACTCATTAATATGGAAATTATGCCCAAAAACTTTAGGTTGTGGTAGAAAGATTGTTGATATTTCTACAAATGAGGCAATTGTCATTTTTAATGATGGCAATCAAGGCAGACTTAAAATTATGCAATCGCTTGGTCTGACTGTTGGTAAATTTGCGCAAAAATTTGTTACACTTGTAGATTTAAAAAGAATTCAGACTGCAGAGCGACATTTTAATCTCCGCACAAAAGAAGTGCGACAGGTTAAAAGAATGCAATTTAAAGCTACTTGTAAAAAATTAACTGAAAAAGAGGGAACATCGTATGCATGTGGCGAATTTTAACATTTTAGAATCATAGTAATACACTGCATTCATATCACAAATTATTTAATATTTATAGTAAGTACTTGTTAATTAAGATATTAATTGTTTTTTTTAAGTAATATTTATAAATTTTTAACTTTATTTTGAAGAAATGAATCACTTTGTTGTATTTTGATTATTTTGTAGCTTTTGATATCGTTTCGATGCTTGTACTGCATTGGTAAAATATATGTTTTTAGTTACAATAATTTTAATAAATTGAAGTTTATTGACTATAAAAACTTCACATTAGTTTTAATTTAAAATTTAGTTGTTGTTTGAGTAACCAGAATAGTATATATATATAACTGTGGTAAATTTTATGTTTGATGTCAATTTTCTCAGAACGTCATTTTTTCTCATTACGCGCATGATATTTTCAAAACCGTTCCATGGAAAATGATAAAATTTTTACTGGAGATTCTGACCATATCTGTACTTAAAATAACGAACCAGTTTGAATTTTTAATGAAAAAATTTAAAATTACAAATAAAAAATAGCGAAAATTTTTTAAAAATTTTATAGTTAAATTTTAAATTGTTATAGTTTACTAAAAATTTTAAATCAGTGTTTCATGCTTCGTCATTTTAAAGATAATACAATTACAAAATTAAAGATAATACACTGAGCAAAAATTTCATCAAAAAATATTGGTAACTTTTTTTATAAAGCTGCGCGTAATGCATATCACTTGCGAAAAGAAAACCAAAATTTCTTTTTGTAATTATCTAATTAAAAATTTATCCTAATTAAAAATGTGTTTGTTGGATATGTTTTAAGTAAAGTAATATCTATTTGTTTATTCCTCCAAAATTTACATTCCAGGAAACAATAATAAAAAAATTATAGAGCTTTAAAGAGCTCACTATTTTTAACCATTTTCGACTTTTTAAAAGGTATGTGACCCCTTAAGACAATAAATTTTATGGCAAAACGTGGAAACACTTCAATTGACCATAAACACGCGAGTACATTTGCAAGATGATAAATGGAAGCAAATATTTTTTAACAAACTGCTAGATATTGGAAACAATGAAGTAGAACTGAATCCCAATACATAATGTATGAAATAGCCAGACAGTTTCTGTACCATTGTTCAGACAAAAAGGAACTGATTGCCTTCCCGGATATACTGTATAATTATTTAGATAGTTATTGGCTCTGTAATCCTGTTATTTAATCGGAAAGTAGGTTGAAAATAAACTTCCAGATACTGAGTTGTCTTTTAAACCAATCGACGCTATTGTTGATAAAAACAAAACCATAAATTTTCCAACTGAGTTTTTGAATTCTCTAGATATATCAGGAATGTGCCACAACACAATCTTCAGCTGAAGATTGGTTTACCGGGCATTCTGCTGCGTAAATTAAAATCACTTACATTAGGCACGCTACACATTTGATCACCAAAAGAATTACAGGAAAACTTCTTGAAGCAAACATTTCGATTGTAAAATTTAAAAGAGAAATCAGTTCTGTTGCCTCGTATTCCACTGATGCCGTCAAAATCTCCAATACCATTCAAAAGGCTTCAATTCCCAATTCGTTTGGTTTTCGTGATGACCATAAATGAATCTCCAAGCCAAATAATGTCCATTTAATGCTTAGACTTTGAAAATCCATGTTTCTCGAACGGGCAACTATATGTTGGGGGGAATCTATTTGAGTTAGCAAAATACGGGTAACCAAAAAATATTGTGCTCCGATTAGTGATTAGTTATGTAAAATCATTTATTGTTATACTTTAAAATGATAAAATTAATATTAAAAATTCCAAAAAATTAACGTTATTAATCACATTTATAAAATTAAATCTTTATATATGTTGTTATACTTAAAAACTTCGTCAGTAATTAATGCATTATACTATACTCAAATAAAAAAAGAATAAAATGCAAAATGAAAATCATTATATTGTTTTATATACTTAATTTAAAGTCTCCGAAATTGTAAACGAATATTAATATGACAGTATTGAACAGCTTAGAATAATATTAAATCAACAGATTTAAAAAGGTCGCAGCAAAGCATGGCCAGGTTAGCTAGTATATACACTCATGGACAAAAACATTAGCTCACCAAGAAGGAGTCGTCAAAATGAAACGAAATTTTACGTACGTAATAACTACTTTGATATAAGTAATTGATTAGAAAATCAAAGAAAAGAGATTATTTATTTTAGAGAAAAAGGCAAAAGAATGGAGGATTTAATACAATGTTGAACACCCTCTATATATATAGCGTGAATGCACGATGCGATACGATTGGGCATTGAGGCATACAAGTTCTGTAGGATGTCTTGAGACATTTCGTTCCATATTTGCTGTAACCTTGCCTCTAGTTCGTTCAAATTCGTGGGACGCCCAACTCACCGTCAGAAATGATCCCAGATATGCTCGATTAGTAACAAATCTGGGGATCAGGCAGGCCAAGGAAGGGGAGTAACAGTGCGGAGACATTCTTGTGACACCCTTGCCGTATGAGCCAGGGCATTGTCTTGTTGAAAAATGGCTCCTAGGAGCCGTTGCATGAGTGGCAACACATGTGGTTGCAGGATGTCATGGACATACCGCTGGGCTGCCATGGTGCCATTGATCAATACTAGAGGTGACCGTGTATTGTAGGCAATGGCATCCCAAAGCATCACACCAGAAGTGGGAGCAGGATGTTGCTGTAAAGCAAAGGCAGGATTGAGGAGTTCACCACGGGGTCTCCGCACACGAACACGATTGTCATTACTGCTGAAATTGAATCTGGAGTCTTCGCTAAAAACGCCCTGGATCTATTCCGCTACAGTCCAGCTTCCTCGTGAGCGGCCCCACTCCAAACGGAGGCGCAGATGGGTTGGCGTCAAGGGCAGCACATGTAATGGGCGCAGTGATCAAAAATGTCCTTCAGCCAGGCGCTTTCGTATGGTTCGAGAAGACACAGGGGCCGCTTGTGAAGGTGCTACCTGCGAATGGATGGCGGCCGATGAAGCAGTTGGCTGTATGAGTGCATTACTGACGATGTGGAAGTCTTCTCGACGACCTGATCTGTCGAGGGCGTCCTGAGCTTGGTCATCATGTAAATGACATCTCTCGGATCCAATGGTCCGAAAACCTCCTCACAACACAATCAGAGCGACCTAATTGACGAGCTACTCGCCTAGCTGATTACCCAGCTTCCATTATGCCGAGGATTCTCCTCCTCTCAAACTTCGACAGCTGCTCATATTTTCTTCGAAAAAGGTGTAAAAGCATGTCTACCTCAGCTCTTTCTTTGTAAGCGATTCAGCATACTTAAACAAGCTTTGGTTACCTGTTTTATACTCCACGGAGAACGACATTCAACCCCCTTTACCGGCAATACGTAATGTGCAATGACGTTGCCTTTCTAATCATTTGCATATCTCTCGACATGTACAGTCATGCCAAGTTTCTGTACCATCCCGTAATTATTTCTTGTTGTGCTAATTTTTTTTCCATGAGTGTATATACATGCAATAGATTATATATATATATATATATAATCTACTATATGTATGTAGTAATATAGTAGTTCTGTTGTTGTTACTTATGCCACGTTATCGAGGGTAACATCAGATCAAGGTCCACAAAATTCATAGCGGTGAAGAACTAGATTTTTACGCTTGTCGTTAGCCTTAGCTTTGAGCGCAGGTGACAATACGATTTTGCTCGGTTCTACCCCAATTTTGAGACAGAATATCTTGAAAGTGATTAAGAGCCTCCCACCTCTCATCCCCTTCTACCAACCTCACGAAATGACTTTCGCCTCGACGGCTGTTTAGAGTACCCCCCTGCCGCGAAGGCACAATACATTTACAAACATCCATGCCTTCTCCCGGATTCGAACCCAGGCCCTATGGCACCACAGTCAGCATCACTAACCACTATGTTGGATGGGTGGCAGTAGATTATGTTCCTAGTTTTAATTATTATCCCAAATATTATAAATTATTAAACACTAATTACAATAATGAGTCAGTAATCTTTTTGAACCTCCAATTAAATGTTAAGAACAATTTGCTAATAAGTAATTCTTTTGATAAAAGAGACTCTTTTGATTTTAACATCATAAAAATGCCATTTTGGTGTAGTAGCCTACACCTATCTTTATTTAGAAATATTATCTTAAGTTTTATTTAAAAAAAAGCATTGATTTACTTACTGATAATGAAATAAAACAAGGTAAATAGAAAAAATTCTGCAATAATTGCTTGGATTACAACTATAAAAATAAATTCATTTTTAAATATATTTCTATGTTATCTTAGCTCTTTTTTATTTTATTTTATTTATTTATTTTTTTCTGTAGGTTCTTACAATTTTATTTATTAATTTCATTAAGATAATATATGCTTAGTTTAATTATAAAGAAACAATATAGGTGGCGTCATTGTTTTTTGCTTTTATGTGTTAACGCTTGAATTTTAACACGTCACTTTGCGCACGATTTCTGACTAAGATGCTTTGTCATTCTACATATTAATGGTTAGCATTTTTACATGTAAGTTTTTACCTTTGTTTTTCCTAAAAATTTGTTCTTAATGTTCCTCTCTATGAGAAAAATTCTTTCCTACTTTCATTTTATTTTACTGTCTGGTCTTCCAACCCCGTGTGATAGAATTTTTTAACCTAATTCTGTTATTTTATTATGTCGAATTCAAGTTTGGAGACACTATGGTGCTGAACAGTTGCTTATGCATTCCTGCACCCGGTGTTATAGTTCTATTGGATTTCACTGCTGCACTTCTCTAGTGCGCATTGCCGGATTCATCTCTGAGTTGTTGGAGCCTCCTCTGCATTCAGCGCTTGCATATCCCAACAGAATAATACTTTCTTCCACATGTTCTTCCGGGGAATTTCGGTTGAGGGAGGTGAGAGGTGATTCATGGACCTGTTACACGGAGATTGTCATTGTTGGAACAGAAGCAGGATTCGTCAAAATACGCAGCTCTTTGAAACTACGTCATGCACGTGGGTCAGTGTGCTTTGGGTTTAATGGGAGTTTTCTTATCAGGTGCCATAAGCACCAACCACTTTTGCATGAAAGTAATCACGGTTAATATGAGAATACCCTGGATAGGCTGTAATAGCTTGACGAATGGGGTGCCTTTTTCTCGCCATTAAATTTCGAGTCATTTTTCTACTTTTTTTATAGTACCTATTGAGTGAGGAACAACTGTCGGATCATTTAGAGTGGATTGAGCCGCTTGTTAATGCCCATGTAAACTTTGGCATGTTGGCGCCACATCTTGGCGAATTTTAGAATTGTAAACAAATAATGGCAACGCTTAGGGTTGCCGCAGCAATGTGTTTTGTGTCAACTCTAATGCTTTGTAAAAATATTTCAGTTCGTTCGAAAGAGAGACTTCATATTGGAAGTCGCATTAATAAAATTGGGATTTAATTGGTGATTTTGAGTACAGTCCATTAAATTAATAATCCATCACCGCTTTTATCCTTTGTTTTGTATCCACTCTTTCTGGGCATTTTTGCCACGCAGTAGAGATTTCTGAAAAGCTTAGATTGAAACCTTTACCCGAAAAATATGTTATTAGGAAAATTCTGAAACCACACAGTAAAAATAGTAATGAAAGTGAGAGAAAAGGTTTAGGTACATACATTAATCCAAGTTAGATTTTAAAATCCTAAAAAATTATAAATTAAACAATTATAGTTAAATAACAATATTGCACTTTAAAAAAAAACATAACTGATTACGATCAAAAACACGGAAAAAAAAAGAGTTGAGCTGCAATGGAAAATTTAGTCTTGAAAAGTAGACAACCCTAGCTTTACTCTGTTTATTTTAATGAAGGGAAGCTGAGATATTCTGCAACAGTTATCGAATGTCATTGAATACTCAAAACTATCAGAACTATTTTTCAGATACCTGAACAGTGGGACTTTCCATCTTGGACTCAAAATCACTGAATTTACAGAATTGTATAAAAAATGTCCACATTGAAACACTTGTTTGTTGTTTTCTTTAAAATAATTGCATTTTCATATTTCTTCAACCCAGACATTTTTATAAAGGATCAATTTTTAGGGAGTATTAATTGCACAAGAAAATTCAAGAAAAATGTTAAAAATTTATTTTCTTCTTATAATATTGAAGTATTACATTTGTATGAAAAATATATCAGGAATAAGAACTGAAATTATAAAATTATTAATATAAATTGTCTTAATTTAAAAATTTTACATGCACACATTTCACAAAGAAAAAAAATGATTGTATTGTATTGCCTCGGTAATATTCTGCTTTATATATTACACATTCTTTTTTTTTAATGTTATTATTTCTCTTCATAAAATTTATTTTCATTTCAAAACGCTTTTTTTAGCTTTTTTTTCTAAAAAGGGGGCGTAGCTTAATTGCCTAATTTGTTTTCAAATGAAGTTTTATTCAACTTCTAACTTTCCGACATGCACAAGTGATATATCAATCGAAAGTTAATAATTCAAAAAACAAAAAATTAAATGAAAATAAAAAAACGATAGGTCTGTCATTTTTGAGGTACCAAGTTCTCTTAAATTTATTTTTTATTCCGATTAACCCATTGAAGATTTCACAGCGATATATAGCATACCTGTTGTTAAACTAAAATGGAAAGACTATTTGCATATGAAAATTCTCGCAAAATGGTGAGCTTTCTAATTTATAGTAGAAAAGATTTGCAATTTGATCCACGCTACTTGTTCAATAATTAAAAGTTCCTGAAAATGACACTCATTTTAAAACATTTTTAGTAATCAGAATTTTAAAAAAGTGCTCATTTAAAATATACTACTTACGAAAAGCACAATTACGAAGTTGAATTTTACGTCACGTCCAAATAAAAACACTTTTGGTTGCGAAGTTATTTATACCTTGTTTTAATATTTTATACGAATATTAAATGTGTTGATCCTGAACGTATTTTGATTTTCTGTACGGCCCCTACTAGCAGTCGACACAATGCCAATCAAGAGTTCCCGTCAGAAAGACCTGACAATTTGGAAAAAGCTCTTTCTTTTCTTAACAACAGAAAATCATTCTTTAGCAATAGAAGCAAAAAGAAAAGATTTTGAAATTCTACCACCGTATGACCTTCGACTTTTCAAGTCTAGGAACTGGAGGGCAATGATTTCGAAGAAATACATATTTTCTTCTACTTTTATATCAGTCTCGGGTGGATCACTGTTAAGATAGTGAAATCATAGTAAGAATCACACAGCTGCTATGGGAGTGCAACTGCTGTTTAGTAAAATGAAAATGTTTCAACTTGAAATTAAATCGAACAGCGTTCATTTTTCTGGAAGTATCTAGTAGTTTCCTTTGTTTTAATATTTGTATTGATTTATACCAAAAAGGTTTATAACTTCCTGTTGAATGAATAATATTTAACATCAACAACAGAATAGAAATATTATATATATATACGACGTGTTACACAAAAAAAGAAACTAAGTGTGTAGCTTGAAAAAACAGTGGAGTTGGCAACAACTGTTTTGGTAACATCATCCCACACACCTCGTCTATCCATGCTACCAGTTTTGAGATAACCGAACACCCCATTTGGGAGTACTGCGTCATTGAGTGAACACGTGCAACTGCATTCTGACGGAAAAATGTGTAATGTAAAAACCGAACTAAATCAACATCAAGTTTCTCGTGAAGAAATCAGCCCTGGAGACATCTCAAATGTTAACCAAGGCTTATGGAGAAGAAACGTTGTCTAGTGTGTGTGTGTTTGAATGGCGTAAGGCAAAGGGACAGTGTGGAGGAGAAGGGAAGTGCTGAGCGCCCAAGGTAAGTGATTACAGACCAAAACGTTGCCAAAGATAGTGATGTGATCCGAAATGAAGTGTACGTTCAGCGGTGGAGTTGGTAAACTTGGACAGGGAAGGTGTTCAATGAATTTTAAATAGCAAATGACACATGAGAAAGATTTGTGCAATGGTGGTTCAAAAAGTTCTGTCTCCTGACCAAAACAGTGCTTTAAAGACGTGTGGAAACATGTTAGAAAGCATTTCAAACAAGCCAAATTTGTAGGAATCTGTTGTAATATGTGATGAGACATGGAGTTTTACCTCTGACCCAGAAAGTAAGCACCAGCCGATGCAGTGAAAGTCCCCAGGATCCCCAAGAACCAAAAAAAGTGCATATCAAAATCAAAATTCAAAGCAATATTATTTGTCTTCTTCGACATTAATGAATTGTAACGATTTCCAGTGGTCAGACTATTAATCAGCAATACCTCATTGACGCAGTAAAATATCTTTGTGAAAAAATTAGGGGAAAAAAAGACGACAGTTGTGGAGTGCTGTTGCACCAGGATAATGCAGCCTCTCACATAGCCTAATATTTCAAGCAATCTCTGACCAGCAAAAATATTTCAGTGATGGGGCATCCTTCTTATTCACCTGATTTGGCGCCATTCAACTTTTTTTAATTTTCTGAAAATAAAGGGAATACATTTTGCTTCGAATGAAGAAGTTTAGACAAAAATGAAAAATCTCCTGAAGAGCCTTTCAAAACCTCATTCTAGAGTTGTTACCAGCAATGACATCATCGAATGCAGAAGTGTATGAATGTTAAAGGGGACTACTTTGAGGGTCATAAGGTCACGGAGTCCTTTTTGCGTAACTGCAATGATTTATTGGACTAGTCTCGTTATTTTTACGTCACATTTCGTATATATATATATAATATGAATAAATTAATAACATATGATAAATATCTTCCTGTTAATCAACTAGTATCAAATGAAACTTACGTTTTTCATAATAAATCTTATTATCAGCAAATCAAAAGACTGCTACAAGGTGGATCTGCACGTAGCTGTTTAGCCAATATTTATTTGTACTTTTAGAAGCATGATAATATTAGTTACGAACCTAGCTACTTTTTTAGATAGATTAATTATTTTTAGTAATATAGTAGATTATGTTCCTAGTTTTAATTATTATCCCCATTATTTGAAATTATTAAAAATAATTACAATAATGAGTCAGCAAACTTTTGTTGCCTTCGATTAAATGTTAAGAATAATTTGCTAATAACTAATATTTTTCATAAAAATGACTCTTTTGATTTTAAGATCTATATTTAGAAATATTCTTAAATTTTATAAAAAGAAACAATGATTTATTTACTGATAGGTCATCGGCGACGCTGTTTAAAGTGATGTAAGTGGACATCTCCCCAATGGAGTCGTATCCTCTTTATGGATGAAAGTCGTTTGAGTTGGACAAAGGATTCTCAACGCCAGTTGATTTGGTTACGCGGTTTCACCCCAGTAACATCAGGGAAACTAAAAGTTACAGTGGTCCTGGACTTGTCTGGGAAGCCATTATGCTGAGTGGCTGGACTAGGGCCCACGTTTTCGTCAGGGTTTTTGTAATCGGAGATTGCTTCTATAAGTTCTTCCCCATGTGCGTTTGTTCCAAAGTGCTATTGGACAAAATTTCATTTTTATGGGTGACAATGCACATCAGGCTGCCAATGTTCACAATTGACTGGATAGAGAAGATATCACTCAAATGGATTGGCCAGCGCTCTCCCAAGATTTAAATAACATAGAGGATGTGTGGGATGTTTTAGGAATTCCTTGCGACACGATTATATCCTCCGGGCTAATTGACTCTTACCTCAAGAACTGTTGGAGAATCTAGTGCTGAGTTTGGAGAGACGGTGCGAAGAAATCATTACAGTAGGTGGTCGGCATATTCTGTACTAAGAAACATCTGCTTCTTGTTCTTGGCCCTGTACAGTCGATATTATCAGTTCAATAAAGCCCTTTTTTTCTTGGCCTATATTAATTGCATTCATTTTTCTGATTTGGTTATCATTTAAGTATAAAGGACTGTCTCTTATTTTGAACTTCATGTCCCTCAGATGATTTTTCATGGAGATATGGCAACAAAAGTTTAAGTCATGTGCCACCAGTGTATGTATATATATATATATATAGTCAAATTTCTCTACTAAAGAGATGAATAATCAACAATCATCAAAATTGAAAAAAAACGAAATGGTAAGCTAAACCAGATATAAGATCTTAGAAAGGATGTATTGGAAATTATAAAAATAATAAAATTTCAAATATAAACATATATATATGAATATGTTACAGTGTTATAAACATTACTGACTTAGGACAGCTCTTACATATATAAAAAATTATGTAAAAGTGGGGTCGAACAAGTTTTTGGGCCAGCTAAACTTCCCCTTTTCTATTAATAATACTGAGCAAAAACTTATTGAAAATAATGGATAGAATATCTAAATACATTACAATAAAGAGGTAATTTACCTAAAAATTGCATTTAAAAATGCAGAGCGAGCGAAATGAAGAAGTTATTTCCAGATTCTGGACCCATATGCAAATTCAAAGCAAGGGAATGGCTGAATAGTAAGCTCGTAGCAAAAGTAAGAAAATAATTGAAATAAAAAATTAAATATATCGTGTATAAATACTACTACATTTTGAGGGACACTAGGATTACAAAAATATTTAAATATTAAAAAATAAGTAATTGTATCGAATATTAAAATTAGGAGTCAACTATATCTATCTAGGTGTATATCTCTCTATATATATCCAATAGATATTTTATTATGATACTAATTCTCGGTTGCTGATTAATTTTTTTCAAGCGGTTCAATTATCTTTCCGAACGCGATGCGTCTTTCCACTTTATGTAAAGGTTATCTTTCTTTTGATTTAAATTTCCGAAATGATTTCATAATAATAAGACGTCAAATTTTAATTATATTGATGATATTTTTATGTAGTATGTTTCTTATATTAGTTATAGTACCATTGTAGCTTTAATGTGTGCCCCACACTTATTATTGAAAGGGTGTCTTTTTAAAATAGTAGCTTGTTTTTCTTAAATAGCGACATTTTGTGGCTCTCTTTATCCCCGAACTGAACTGTTTATTAATCGTGTCCAAATTTTTTTCGACAGCCAAGAGATCCTGGTCATCAAGTCATGCCCGACATTGTTTCTGTTGAGTCCTGAGTTCGTTCTTACAAGAATTGTCATGCAGAATGGCACATTCAATCTGTTCACATGCATGTTTAAGGTAATTCTGGTACTATCCTTATCACTTGTTCGTGATTATTAATTAGTTATTAATATTTATTAATTAATTCATTATTAATTTAGTTGACGTAGTGTATAGTTTCGAAATACAACGTTAATAAACAACCCATATACATTGAAGTGCCACTGAATTAGGGATAGCAAGGGTTATGAGCAAATTGTGTAGCGCTGCGCATCATTTACATCATTACATCATCATATGCAAGTGAGGGCGGTTGTGGTAACTGCATATATAGCGCGTACTACTGTGGTTGTTCTGAATTAGTTGTTGGACTTGCCAGTATAGGAAAACTGCCTGATTTAGACGCCTTCGATCGTGGACAAATCGTAGATGCGTGATGCATGGGCCATTTAATTTCTGAAATCTTCTGACAGCTGGGATTTTCAAGGTCAACAGTATCAAGGGTATACCATGAATACATGAATGATAGACAAAAAACTAGGGATCGGGCAAACTGCAAAGGACAATTAGTCTTGACAGTGAGAGACGTATTGTACGTAGCCAAACATTAGCTCAAATTACCATCCAGTTGAATGACGGTACCAGTCAGTAAACGGGCCGTGCAACGCTCGCTTCACCGTATGGGTTTCGGAAGCCGTCGACCTACGAGAGTACCATTGCTCAATGCTCCCCATCGGGCTGCACGTCTTGACTGGGCAAGAGAGACTGGAGTGTAGAGGACTGGAAACGAGTTGCATGGAGTGATGAGTCTCGATTCGGACTACTTAATGCCGACGGGAGGCTGAGAATATAGCATCAGTCTCATGAAGCCATGGATCCTGCATGCCAGGTTGGATGCTTTTTTGTGGTACTGTTTGGGATGTTTGGTGCAAGTACTACTCTCAATGCCATTCGGTACTTAGAGTTGCTAAGGGATCACTCATCAGTTTTGTTGTGTTATCCGCACGGTAATGGAGTTTTCGAGCAAGGCAACATTACCTCTCACTTCCCAGTTGGCTACTGGCTGGTTGGAGGAGCATTCCTCTGGCTTTTTTGTCATGCACTAGGCATCTAGAAGCCCAGACTTAAATCCTATTGAGCCTGTTTGGGATGGGTTGGAACAAGGCGTGAAAGGCCATCCCACAGCTCCAACGATCCTTACTAAATTATGGACAGCTTTAGCCAATATTTGGCTAGTCATTCCCGTGTAACGTTTCTAGAAACTTGTTGAATCTATGCCTCATGTGGCAGCCGTTATCAAGGCCACAGGAGACCCAACTTTTTACTAGGTAGGTATCCCTAATTCAGTGGCCCTTCAGCCAACTGTTTTTTTTATATCTGGATTTTGAAACTTGTTACAGAAGATTGATACACAGAAAGCCATTTCCTTACATTCATGACACTTAAATCTCGCGGTGCATTTGTTTCCACTGAATGTCAGTCAAGGTTTTGTTTATTAAACGTATTTTGAAAATACTATTCTCAAAGTAATTATGCTTCATTAATATTATCTTAAGACTTCTTAAAAATACTTATAAACTTTTAAATGAATTCTTTAGCTAATTATTGAGAGTGTAAATTTATAGTATTATAAGTGTGTACCTTTAATGTGAATTTTTAAATGCAAATTAAAATCCTGTCAGGTTTTCAGTAGCGAAATACACTTTCTGGCAAAAAAAATTGGAGCACCAAGAAAGAGTTCAGTGAATAACATTCAGTTCTTGAATCTGTCCAAATGAGTTGAAATGCAAGAATATTTAAATACTGATGAAAACTTTTCTACTGAAGACAACAATCATGACATAGTTTTTTTTATTGCAACTGTAATTACTGATGTGACCTTTTAAAAAAACTTGAAACGCAATGCGGAAAATGAACAGCAAGACGTAGTCTGACATAAAAAAAGTATATACATAGTAACACCCCAATAACAAGAAATTAATGATAAGTTTTGTTGTCATTAAATGATGGTAGTTCACCAGTGGCTTTTATACCCTCATGTAAAAATATGCTTTCAATGCACAAGCTTTTTAACTAACATCGTGGTAGCCAAGTGATCATGATCTCAAACTCGTGGCCAATGTTGTCAAGTCGCTTGGTTCGAGCTCTAGTGCCACTGAAGACCCGCCGTAAAAGGGGCTAATGCACGTTAAGGTTAGTCGACAATGTTCAATTGAGCTTTATAATGTATTTTTTTCTCAGAAACTGTTAAATATAAAAATTTCAAATTTTGTATTTATATTTATACTGAAGTTAAATTTTTCAAATATATTGTTTACTTTTTCAAAAACATGCACCACATAAAAGTATAAATATAAATTTTTTTAAAATTGACATTTCTTTTTTTTCTTACGATAACAGTTCTTCAGCACAATATTCCATGTAGGGGAGTGATGCACGTTAAATCTGTCGAGAGCTCAAACGTCCTCCCGTTGGTATGGTATGGTAGTTAGGAGAGGGGGGTGCCAGCTCACAGGTGTCACCCTCGTCACTTGACTGTCGTTCAAAATTATGAGGTCGTCGCCAAAAGCCCTCGTGTAGTTGAACAGTGCGACGTTAATATTCCCTCACTCACTCAGCACATTATTTTAGGAAAATCCCCAAAAGTTTATATATAGTTACATATCAGTTATACGCAGTAAAAATTGCATGTGCATTCATTCAATAGATTTTGAGAAAAAGATACATGCAGTTTGAAAACAATCATTCTGAGAAAATTGCATTTTAAGACACTTTCATAAGTTTCAATTATATGTAATTCAATTATATGTAATGGAATCTTTGAACTCGATTTTTACCCACTTTGAAAGGTCAGATTAACTCGAAATTTTTCGAGCACTTGTCAAGGACCAATGACAATGCAATAATTTCATAATTTTGTTTCATTGTTCTGATCAAGATCCTCATAATTAAGGATTTAAAAATTTCGAAATTTGGCGAATAATTGCGTAAGCCATTTTCAGATTCGGCGACTAATTTCATATGCCATTTCTAGATTTTGTGACTAATAGATTAGGATTCAACCCTAAAACTAAGAATAGGCTTGTGGTTAATGAAATGAAACAAAAAAAAGTGTTCTTTATGTGAAAAAGTGTAGGATGAGTGCGTAGTTTTTCTGAAAATGGAAATAAAAAAAAAGACTCGTGTATGGGAATAAAAATAATTTATGTTCTAACTGCTAAATATTTTTATTTTATTTTTACAAAGCAATACGTTTAGAAGTGATGATATGAATTTACATTATAGCAATACGTTTAAAAGGTGATAATACGACTGACATTTGATATTTCTTCTTAACACACTTTTATTAGTTACGCATGTATCTATAGAGACGGAATCTTTGAAATATAACGATATGGGACTCATCCGAGGCCCCATAAACGGAGAGAATAAATACCCTTCTGACCCATTAATTAATATCCATTGAAAAGCAAGACTAATTCCAGCTCCAAATATCAAACTCAAGGATAAATTCAACAAAGAATAAATGATAGTATTAAAAACTAAAAAAAAAAACGGCTTTTGTTGTAGATTGAACTAAAATATGTAAAATAAATTATAGTTTTAAAAAAACTAAAAAACATGCTTATATAGTGAATCGAACTAAAAAGTAAAAAAATAACTCTTAATATAAGAATAAAATGATTAACGAGAAAATAAATGTCATTGTGGTAAAAGGATTGTGTGCTTTGTACTATATTTTTACACTAACTCAGCGTTTCGGAATAGAACTAGTAAGAAATTATAACAATTAACCCGCGATCACTCGCGCGGGGTGTTCTGTACACCCCAGCAACAAGAAAGTCCTCACAGAATTCTAAAAAGAATGTGCAGAACCCCGATTTTTTCTGTAGCTGCACATTTTAGGTCATTGAACCTTCAGGCCTGATGTAATCCCTCTTTCTCGAACGATTGGAATGTAATGACCTTCAAAAGTTTATCTGGGGGGCTGAGAACTCCCGCGAGAAGTTTAACATTTGTATGCAGTCTGCTCTGAATGCATGGAAAATGATTAAAATATTATTTTTCTATACTTTCTACTATCATTATCTCATTAATTATAAAGTATATTTATTACTGGTATATACATTTTATATATACTGGTTTATGAAAAAATATAAAATTATGTGTTTTAAAATGAAAATGTTTGTATGTTTACTTTAAATTAATGTTAGTCTCATTTGTATGCAATAAATTTAATACTTTTATTTGTATAATACAAAAAACATTTTGTACTTTATAAATATGTATCATAATGACTTAATTTTATTTTCATAATTAAATACATGTGCTAAAACTTTGGGGTGTTCTCTACACCCCGCGAGTAACGACGGTAGCAAAAACAGGCGCGAGTGACCGCGGGTTAATATAGAGCACTCCACACTTTTATCCCAATGACATTGATGTTCTCGATAATCATTTTATTCCTATATTAAGATTTTTTTTTTTTTTTTTTTTTTTTTTTTTTGTTTAACAAAAAAAAGTTTTTTTGGGTTTTTTTTTTTAAACTATAATTTATTTAATGTACATTGTCACTTCAGCACAAAAATAATGAATTGCAACATGTATTTGTCCTATTTTAATAAACATTAGTATCTTTTTAATTTAATTTAGGTAAAATAGGAAACAAAAATGTCTTAAATTGCCCAGAAAATTCATGCATAGCATTTTTCAGTTTTTGTTTAACAAGATATGTTGTCTTATTTACATCAATTTTCTCAAATTCTGTATTAATCTTAGAAAAAATTTTAGGTTTGATGCATTACAAATATCAAAGTTGACCATAAATCACCATAAATATAATGTAAAAATGTATCGATATGGTTTTGGTATGAATTTGTGATTCTATTTAGGAATACCTAATTATACGACATTTTGCAAGTTTTCATTTTGTAAAGTTTTTATTAGATTTTGTTGTTGCAGACATCGTTTCTATGTTTTAAACTTTAAAAGTTACTCTAAACTGGACAAATGATTTCTGATACAGCCAAAGTAATACAGTTTTTATTTTTTTAAACATGAAATTTATGCATTTTTATGTATATAACAAGCTTTATATACGACAAAATCATCGCATAATCAGTTATGTACGTATGGAAAAACTTGAAAATTAAAGCTCAAAAACAAGTCTGTACATAAAACATTTACATTTATACTAATGTGAGATTTTTCGAGCATATTGTTCAGTTTTTCAAAACATACTTTTACGTAAAATCACTATGAATTTTTTGACACGATATCTGGTCTATAGCAAAATATTTTGGGAATGTGTCAAAAAGTTCATTTCAGTATATATAGTTACAAATCAATAACATGAGAAAAAATTGCAGGTTCATTCATACGTTAGATTCTGAGAAAAAGGTACACACTGTTTGAAAAACATCATTTTTGAGAAAATTGCATTTTTACTATAATATGTCACTTCATCACAAAAATTATGAATTACATGTATGTATTTGTCCCATTTTATTAAACATTAGCTTATTCTCACACAATGTACTTTAAGTGAAATAGAATACAAAAAAACATTTTAAATTGGCCAGAAAATACATACATAGTATTTTTCAGTTTTTGTCTAACGAGATATTTTGAAACATTTATACATGATTTTCCTCAAATTCTGCATCAATGTTTGAAACATTTTTAGTTTTGATTCATTACAAACATCAAAGCTGACCATAAAGTATCATAAATATAATGTGAAAGTGCATCAATATCGTTTGGGTAGGAATCTGTGATAGCATTTGGGAATACCTGATTATACGACATTTTGAAAATTTTCAATAAGTTTTTGCAAAGTTTTCATTAGGTTTTCTTGTTGCTGACAGAGTTTCTAAGTTTTAAACTTCAGAAGTTAATCTAAATTGGTCAACTGCTTTCTGAAACAGCCAAAATAAAACTGTTTTTATGTTTTTAAACATAAAATTTATGTATGTAACAAGCGTCACGCAAAGACAATAAACACCACATTTGATGTGTCATCTCATACCTTTTTTCTCAGAAACTATTAAAGACACAAGGTTTTGATTGTATATAAATTATACATTTATTTTTATACTGAAGTAAATTTTTTAAATATTTTAATTAGTTTTTTCAAAAACAAACTCTTAGTTCACCGAGCATCATTATCAATTCTTTGAAAATTGTCTTTTTTTTTTTTTGTTACGATATCTGCTTTCTAGCTAAATGTTTTAAGAACATTTCAAAAATGTCACTTCAGTATACACAATTGCATTTAAGAAACATAGAGTACATGCATACAATAAATTTACACAATTTTAAAAATATAAATCTTAGAATACAGTAATTTTTATATATAAAAAAAAATAATAAAAAAAAAAAAAAAAAAAAAAAAAAAAATCTTACCTTGTCAAAGTAGGTATTTTGAAATAATTTTTAAATTTAGAACGTCCGTCGTTGTGAATTTGACACCGGGGCCTGTTTACTTTGTTTTCCTTTCCGTATTTTTGCAGTGAATTCGAACATTTTTCTTGACTTTTAATCATTTTCTCTGGTGATTACACAGAAAAGGTTTTGCAGTTCTAGGTTAATTAGGAGTGTTTTCTAACTAAATATACCTCGAACGTCCGCTGGTATCATTTTGACTCCAAGGCAATTTATCATAATAAAAAGCTGTCGTTTAACAAAATATAGTCCACTAAGTAGATACTAATAGTAAAATAAATTTCCCAAAGTCATATCACACATTTTTTTTTTACCTTGAATACAGTGTTATTGAGTTCAGAGTGTAAATAAATCAATTACACTAAAATTGTAGTGTATAAGTGTTTCGTTACATAATATTTGCTTATCTGCTCATAAAAAAATTTCATTTGAATTTTGGAACTTAGAGCAGAGCAGACACCATGAAACGATGGCTCTTAAAAAAGGTCTAAGCCCTGATGAAACTGCTGATTTGTTGCGAGAGATTTCTGAGGATGAATCGGATGTTCTATTTTAGATTCCGGTAAAGACATACGATTGCGTGAAAGTGACTGCGAAGAATCTGGTGATGAAATCGATTCGATTTCAGTAAATCCTGATAGATATGTTACTAGGGATGGTACAGAATGGTAATAGTAATGTTCCTGGCAAATTTGCGACTCAAAATGTGTTTTACGACAAAGCAGTGGTCCATCAAGCTTCGCGAAACATGATGTCAACGTCAGTTTTTTATGAGATAAAGGGACATAATTTTTCATAACTACATAAAATAATATATTAAAAAGTGTTAAAATTAAACCCTACTGAACAGTAGTCCTGCAATTATTTAGTTAAAACAATTACTTTATATATTTTATATCACGGTGTCAAAATAAATCCGGTGGACGTTTAAGGATAATTGAAATCCCAGACGTTCTAGTGTTAATCCTAGTTTTGACTTTATTATGGAAAATAGTTCTACCTCCAAATAGTTCAATATTTAACACTTTACTAAATCTTAGCATGTGTAATTAATCTGTAATAATAATTAACTAAAACAAAATTTAAAGTAAAGAATAGACCTAAATTTCAGTAAAAAGCCCTAAAGGTCAAATATAACATTCAAATCACTAAAGCCATTGTCCAAAATTGGCTCCAAAAGTTTTTAGCAAATCTAACAAACTTGCAGTTATTATACAGTTATCTAAAGTTAATTGCGTATAAATAAATAAAATAAGTAGATGCTTTGCAACTTTCCCTCAGGTTTAAAAAGACAATGTTTACATCTCTGTCTGTCAAAGTGAGCGTGGTACATCAGTTGATTATTTTTTAAAAATAATTTTAAAATACTTGTAATTCGTAAAATGATTTGCATGTTATATCATTGGAAAGGTCCTGATTTCCCGAAGGTTCTTACTCTACTGACTGGTCTTAACCCTTTAACGGGAACAAAGCTAAA
>BMAV01016387.1:463687-509785 GCA_019973955.1 Trichonephila inaurata madagascariensis
TTTTTTTAATTCACACGTGTGAAAAAAACGGTGCTAGTATATATATATATATATATATATATATATATATATATATAAACTCTATAACAAAAAGAAAACGACGCACCAAGAACGAGTTGTGCGATAAAGACAAAAATTGGTGGGTAGAAAGATTATGTACAGAATAGAAAAGGATTAAAATTTCAGAAAAATTGAATGATTTATTTTAGGGTTACATAGTTACAAAGTAATGAGCTCAATAAGGTGTTGAACCACCTCTAACCTGTATGCAAACATAGAGTGATATAGCACCCTGATGGTCTTTTGCGGTATTTCTTTCCAAATTTGCTCCAAATGTCAGTCCAGCTCATCAACATTCCCTATTAAATGCAGTCGCCTTCTCATCATATCCCAGACATGCTCGATTGAAGAGAGATTTGGCGATCTGGCAGGCCAAGGACGTGTTTGACAAGCTGTAAGACAGTTCAAGGCAACACGTGCCGTATGTGATCTGGCATTATCTTGCTGAAAAATAAGCCCAGGGTACAGTTAAAGGAACGTAGTAAAAAAGTTCTCAGAATGTCGTCGACGCACCATTGTGCTGTAAGTGGGCCTCTAATGACGATCAAAAGGGTCCGGCTGTCAAAAGGAATGGCACCCCAGACCAAGAATCCGGGTTGAGTGCCTGTTTGGCGTGCAATAGGGAAAGCAGAATCGGCACGTTGCTGTGGTCGTCTCCAGACACGTCTACGATGATCGTCAGGACACAGTTGTAAGTAGAATTCGTCGCTAAACACTATACGTCCCCAGTCAGCAGGATTCAAACCTGATCGAGCCAAGCAACACTGTAATCTGTTGCAGGAGTGAGTGGCAGCTCGCGTAGAGATCGGTACGAGTGTAAATTTTGCTCTGTCAACCGTCTGTGAATGGTCATGGAGGACACTCGTGTGCGGGCCACATGTCTGATGGCTGATAACGAAGAATCAGGCGCTGTGACAGCTGATCTGACAATCAATAGGCCCTCCCGATCTGCTGTGGGCCTAGGTCGACCACTACCATCATGACACTGAAATCTGCTACTTTCCACCTATTCTTGCCAGCATCTTCTAATGGCCGTATCACTTCGATCCATATGATGAGCGATTCTCCGATTTGCCCAACCTGCTTCTTTCGATTCAATGATACGACTACTTTTAAACTCTGACAGTTGCTCTTAATGAGCTCAAATCCTGCGGCGAAGCATTTTTTCGGACGTTGAAATGTGTCCTAAATCGCTATGCAACAGAAATTTTGAACATCAAATTGAGAGCCGCTTCTTATAGAAACCTGGATGCTCTGTAGCTCCCGTTATTCATTCATTGGACTCCAAATTTTAATCATTTGCATGTTCGATACAAATGTCTTTGCATACGAAATTTAATTACAATCGGGTAACTGCTTCTTGGTGCATAGTTTTTTTTTTTGTTATAGAGTGCATACATATTTTGTTCAAATTTTTAATCGTTAATAAAATATTTTCTGTTCATCCATTCAAAGTTGGAATTGACTTACAAAAATCTTTATACTACCTGTTTTTATGATTTTTATCTATTTTTCACATTTAAACAAATTAAAATATAAACAGCCGCATATTAATATTTACTTTTAACAATATTATGGTCTTGTAAGGTTTCAAAGAAAATCTTATGCAAAAAAGTGTGTGCCTATTTAAGCTACTAAGGGAAAAACCATGAAATTAAAAAAAAAATCAGTTTGGATCGAATCTGTTTTAAGTTTTGTTCGGCTGTTAAACGAAAGGTGAATGTTGCCCAAATGTTTGCATCTGAAGGACAAAGTGTTTGGATGAAACTGCATTTTCATTATTTACTATTTTTATTCATGTTTTATTTATATGTTTGTACTAAATTTTCTTCTAATTTTCATTAATATATGTTTGGTTCCAAATAATTATTTTGCACAATGTCAGATACCATCTCTATCGATTAAGTATTTATTCTTTACACAATGGCAACAGGTGTGTCTTAAAAAGTTTTTTATCAAAAGAATTTGTGAAATTTCTCGAGCGGTTATTTCTATAGGTTGAATGGATGCTGGAGTTATGGGTCAGTTGCATGGGCTTAGCTTGACCTAAGCCATTTGCTGCATTTGAAAATTAAAGCTGCTGCGTTGATCACTTATTAGTATATGTTCATCGCATGGACATTTGTAGAACGCACAAAATATCTCGTGTTTGTTTTGTTTTTCAAGCGACAGATTCGTGTCAAGTAATAAAGTAAATTTAAAAAATACACAAAAAGTTTAGTAAAATTCCAAGTAAAAAACACTTTATTTAAACTTGAAACAAAATGTTACTCAAATGCTGTTAAATCATCTACTTTAATTAGAAAAGTGATTGATCTGTTTTAAATGTGAGATTAAGTGATTTTTCCTCTCACCTATAAATATTCGAAGGAACAAAAAAATTTTAAAAAAAGCCCTTTTATCCTGAAGTCCCCATTGACACTTAGAAATCAATTCGAATGTTTAGTATTACAAATAATCTTTTTTTTTAGAAATATATAAAGAAATGAATTGAATGTTAGCCATATTTAGAGAATTTATACAGAAATAAAAATTGTTAATCTGCAGTTGAATAAGTTCAGTAATCTATGTTTTTGATAAGATGCATCTGATAGAATGTTTCATTTTTCAGAAAAACAGAAGCAGCTCTTTTAGTGATCGAATTCCACTCTCTTCCCAAAGAAAATAAAGTCACTCCAATGAAATATCGAAAACTTTGACGCCTTCAGAGTTCCATAAAAGATTCCCGTCGGTGTTTGTTTCGATCTAAAATGTTTCATGAATGATCATGTTTCTCTCGAAACCATCGAAATAATCTTTCACCGAATACTTGATCCGAAAGTCTCTAAAGGAAACGGTTGCTTAGTGGTTAGGGTCATGAACTCTCGGATGTGGGTTCGAGACTTGATGTCACTGCCGTGTCGAAGGGCAGTAGCACAAAGTCCTCCTGTTTGTGTGTATGAAGGTGAAGAGATAGGGGGATGGTTCACTTGACAGTGGTTCAAAATCATGGCCATCGCAACCTGAATATTTCACTAAATATTCACAGATGTCATTGACTTGATTCTACAGCAGGATGAAAGAAACTTGGAAGACTGTGTCTTACATGACCTTCAACGGTGCTCCACAACTGAACTTATTTTCACAGAATCCGTAGAGTATAAAGGACGAGTAAAGATGTTGTTAAGAATAATCTCATATCATGGACTATTCTATAAGGTTGGGAGTTTCATATCTAACATAATTACGATTCCACATATGTAGTCATGTATTTCAATTTTACATCCTTTAGGCTCAAGTTACGCCATCATAGGGTTTGATATTTTTCTAGAATTGCATGGGGAAATGAATGGAACAGAACCCATGGAACCACACAAAACACATGGAGCAGCCTTCCAATGCCAACATCATTTTTGTCTCTTGTTGATGAGAGGATCCTCCTCAACGCATCGATTATGTAGTCGTCGATCAATGCCAGGACCCGCACTTTCGATCCCGCTGCTATCGGTTTAGTTTCCTTTCTTGAACAACCCAAACCTTCAAATACCATTTCCGAAGGCGTCATTTATTTTATACACTTTTTCCTCCTCTGCCCTTTGATGACGCTTTAATATTAATCATTTGCGTTTTCCTTTCATGAGAGTTTCAAGTTCATCAGGATGTCATTTGAATGACACAAAAGCTTGATACTTCAATTCAAACTAATATCTTAAAATGCATGCAAATATATAACTGTCTGTAAAGTTTCCAGGATGTAGAAAAATTTAGATTTCCTTTTATTTGTATTTTGATGGCTGACTTTCATTGGATTCCCTGCAGGTAATAAAACTCTCAGCAAAATTTTTGAAAAATGAAAAAAAGAAAGAAAAAAAAAGCTTGTTTAAAAACTGCTCTTTTGGAGCAGTAAATTAAAGGAGCAAAGAACTAACAGAACGGTTTCGCTTCAAACATACAATTTTTAATCATGATTATTCATGAATTATCAAGAGGAAACTTGTTATTTTGTATCCGACGCAATTTATTGACACTAAAAATGGATACGATAGTGGATCGGATATAAAAGAAAAATTTTTACTTGTTTAAAATTTAAATACTGTATTTTCTGTAATCACTTTATTCCAAAGGTAATGCTACTGAAAATCGGGTGTGGCTTAGAATCGAAGGAAAAAAATGGTTGCTATTGAAAGCAATGGCAGGTTGATGTACGGATTGAAAAGTTTAGAATACTGATCAAATAAGTCATTAATTTTTTTTTATTTGTTCTCGTTTGAAATTGATTTTAAATTCGTGAAATTGGATATGGATAAACCAATCGAATCAATACAGTTATATACCACTTTTTTTGTGAAATTAATAATATCACTCCTTTTGAAAATGTGACATAAATTAAGTAACCCTAATTTTTGACATATTCGTTATAATACGACATCCAAAATTTTAGAAATGACAATTTTGATCTGTATTAAAGAAATTATATTCATGACAGGTATTTATAGCACAAAATAAGGAATAAATTGTTTAGGAAAATGAAAAATAATTCAATTCTCTTTTGTATGCCTAATCTGCATAATTTAGATAATGTGGCTGTGTACTAGGTGACGTGGAATTATTTTGGTGAAAACATATGAATTATTCTGTTATTCTGTCTTTAACATTGTAAGGTTCGCATGACTTCAAAAACCATATAGGTGGCGCTGTCATCGGAATCTAAAAAGAGAAAGAGTATTTTACAAAATGGAGGAGGCGCAAAAGAACTGTTACGATTGCTAGGATGGAAACCAATAAAGTTAATGTATAGTGTGTTTTTAAATGTAATGTTAGTTTTTTGTTATGTGTGGCTACAAGTGAACAATAAAAAAAATATCCAATAAAAATGCACTGACTTTATTTGCCTGGTAAACTAATGAAATCTCATTTGAAAACAAAGAACCAACGACGAGAATAGTATTAACATCTTCGAGACAATGATTTGATTACACAAGACTAGAATGACTAGATGAGAGAGATCTGAAAAATTCATGACTAAATTTGAAATCGTGAATTTTAAAATTCGTGTATATGAGTGAATCAGAATACACATATGAAAAATTTTTATATAAGAATATCATTACACACACACATTAAAAAAAATGTTTCAATTCAGTTTTTAGCAACCAAATGACGTATTTTCAAAACATTCTCATTTTATGAAAAATGTTTCTATAATAACAATACTTTCCTATTTCTAGCTAAGTTTTCCCTTATAAGATTAAGATTTGTCTGAGCTCTAATTGTGAATTTTTTTTTTTTTTTTTTCATATATGAAACAGTAGGGAAACATAAGCAAAAATAAACACTGTTTATTATTTCAATTATGAAAAGAATGAAAAGTTTATTATTATGAAAAGAATGACATTTTTTCTAAAATACTTGATTATACTCTATAGATAACATAGAGGTTATTATATATAGGCAAAATATTATTGCTGTAGTAAACTTTTCCATAAAGGAAGAATGTTTTGATAATGAGTCATTTTTTCTCCTTTTGCCAAAATATTGCATTGAAATAATTTTTTATTGGGATAAAATTCTTAAAATAATTTTACTGCGTATTCTAATTTAGATGACACTAGGGATTGCAATACCGGAATACCGAATACCGTTATTTTGAGCCATTAATACAATTTTATAATACCGGTATTCACAAGTTTAAATACCGTTTTTCGGTATTTACTAGAAATTTTTTATAATTTTCTCCACAATATGTTCAGGGATCGCCAACATAACAAAATAATATTCGTATTGTATGTGAATCATCCAAGGAGGCGGGCCCAAACTACACTATTTCATCTCAGAGCAATATTGCACAAGCGCAGGATTCGTAGTCTGATACTCGTATGTGTAAAAACAAGGTTGTAGTTGCGAAGAAAGTGCTTAATATTTCGATATCTTTTAAATTGGCTAGTTTGTTATTCACACTGTATTTGCACATCATTCTTTATGGTCCGAAATATTTTCAGATTCATTATTTATATATTCATAAAAAATAACCCATAATAATGAATAAGAATAACTTTAAAGAGCATAAAAAATCAGTTGATAATACTTCCGTTTGGTTTCATTATTTATGTGATAGTGAAAAGGAATTGTCTCTTGAACAAAAATTAGAATTAGCGATAACTAAAAAAATTTCAACAAACCAACATACAATACAAAAAAATTAGAGATATCCAAAACAAGCTGATGAGAATTCGATTTATTTGAAGACGAGGTATTTAGAGATAAATACTGGGAGAAAGTATATCTCTCATTGCTAACAGTACCACAAACTAGCGTAGATGCCAAAAGAGCGCTTTCGACAGCTGTTAATTTTTGAACAAAATTACGCTCCAGGGTTAATGACAATACAATTAATGCGTTATGTTTCAAAATTTTTTCATTCAAAAATTTTGTATAGTACGACAGACTGAATAATACTATTTACACAAATTTTTGTGATTTAAATAAATAAGATGATCCTTTACTTTTTTTGTGATTCTTTATATATTGTTATAATTTATAAATTACAAATCATTTTTTTTTTTATATTTACACTCTCTAATAAAACTGGTGAATATAAAACAAAAAAAAAAACACCTGTGTTTCCTTTCTTTTCTAAAATTTCTACTACCGGTATTAAGGTCTAAAAAATACTAAATATCGGTATTGAACTTTTGGTTCTATATTGCAATCCCTAGGTGACACTAAATATTAAAACATTATTCCTTTTTAGACTTTTTCAAATTCACTCTTCCGAATGTAGTTGGATATCTTTAAGACATTTTAAAGTAATTAGTACGATTGTGCATGCTTTGGAAATTCTTTTAAAATGTTGCTGTTTCTTTAGATAGTATACAAATATCAGAAAATATATATATATACCGGTTGATTCATAAATAGTGTGACCAATTTCAAAGGATCATAAATTTTTATTGAATAAAGTTATTTACATGGAATTTTAAATGTGGTTTCCTCTAGCACAGTATACTTTTTGTAAGCGTTTTGGCTAAGCTAAGAAAGTTTTTTCGATCACTTTTAGGGTAATTTTCCAACTGCCTCTTAAATTGCTTTTTGAAGCCCTTTTGAAATGCTCTTACTTTACGTCTATTTAATTGTTTTTTTAAGTATCTCCATGAAAAATAATTGCAGGGAACACAGACAGGAGATAGTGATAGTCATTTATCAGGAGGTAGAAAATTTACTTTTTAATCTTTTAGCCATTTTATAGTGGATTTTACAGTATGACTTAGTGCAGAATCTTGGTGAAAAACAAAGTTTCCTTCAGGGTAAAGACGTTTACTTTTTTTGATCAAGTGTTTCAAAACTTTATCACAAAAACTTACCATCAATTTTAAATTTGGTTCTGCAAAAAAATGGTTTGTTAAGCCTTGATAGGACATTTCCGTCCACACCATAACATCTGACCACCAACTTGCATTTTTCAAAACAACTGCGTCTTTGCGACGCTTTTCGCGAGAAATATATTGTGTTTTCGTTATGTGAATGACAGATGAAACTGTGCTTCATCAGAAGTTACTCATGCTTTGTATCTACCTTTGAGTAACATTAAATACAGAGGCTAAGAACGTTTTCTTCGTTTTTCTACTGTCTTAGCAGACATTTGATGACAGACAAGAAAATTTACTTTTTTATAGCCAATTTTCTTTATCTGACGATAAACTGTCGATTGCTATATCTATAGTTTCTTTGCCATAGGTTTTTGAGGTAAAAAATTTTCTACGCCGATAATTCTTTTCAACTTTTTTTTCTCTTTTTTTTAAGGACTTCCTTTCGCTCGCTTTTTTTCCCTGGAGCTTTTGATTGTGAGCCAAATTTTATTTATTTTTGAAGTTTAGATAGTAATACAATATAAAAATAAATACAATAATTTTTTTTTAATTTTAAATGCTTTATTATTTACAGAATTTGAACAACCATCCTTCAAAAGTTGTAAAATTTCGTTCCGGGTTTGAGGATCCATTTCAGTACTATAATTTACTCCCACTAATAAAAAATGATTTGATTGGTAATTTAAATGTTTCATTTTTCAAATAAAAGCAGTAGTAAAACAATAGAAATTTATCATAAATAGTTATATGCTTTTAAAATTGGTCCCACTTATTTTGAATCAACTGGTAAATATACATTATTAAAAAAGTTGTATTAGGAAAAGTTGACGCTTCAAATTTTTAACATTCATTTGATGTGGGTTAAATATCAAAACTAATTTCTTAAAAATATGCATTCATTAAAAATTCTACTCTTAAACATCAAACTATAAAAAAACACACAATAAAATAGATTTTTTTAATGAATTGAATTTTAGAACTAAAGTTTATGCGATGCTTCTTTTTTCATTGTTTTGCAAGGTTTTTTTTATGAAATGGTTCTTACAGGGAAACCAAAGACGAGCATTGCTTTGAAAAACAACTCAATCCAATGTTCCCCTAAGAAAACATTTCACCATTAGAACTGAAGGATGCCTTGAGAAGAGAACCAAGAATCAAACACAGCTTTTCAAATCATCGGAGAAAAAATAATTTTTTTTTTATTTCGCGAAAAATTTATCTTGTTTCAATAGTAAGTATTTTTTTTTTTCTTTACTTTGTTCTTTTAGGAATCCCATTTACGTTAGTATTTCAGATTTTCTGTTTCTCCCCTTTTTTCAATTCATGATTATTCTACTTGAATAATCCCAAATGCTCCAACTGCTTCATATTTTATCACAAAGGGTCTTCCGATATTGCAATTTTAATGGCTAAATGTGTAGATTCCAAGACATTCCATCTGTTCTATTTTGTTTTTTGCTTTTTCAAGATTAGCATCTTTTATTTCTCTTACTAAAGAAGAGTAATTAAAAAAAAATATTTGAAAATTTAGATGACGAATAATATTTGATGAATATTTACATATTCTTAGATTTAATAAAATCATTACATTTATAAAAAATATTTGTATTTTTTGAAACATTTTGCAACAAAAATATTGGATTTTGTAACATTTTTGGTTTTCTATTATCATTGACTATGTTTGTAGAGTAAAATCTCCAATTGTTCTTTATTTATTGCAGAATTTTTCTACTCTGAAACGATTAAACATAGTAAAACTGAATATGAATATTTTAAAAACAAATGATATAAAACATTTATAGTCTTTGATAATTTCCATCTATACAATGGCGTGGAAATTTATTGGGAAGCATTTAAAAATAATTTTTAATACTTATATTGATAGTGTTGTGAATATTAACATTCTGCAAAATCTTTCCCCAATCACTTGCAAGAATTCTAACCAGTTATAAAATAATTTGTTTGCTTTTAAAATTGCAGACCTAGATTATTACTTTAAATTACATAATAAATGAAATGATTCTTTTGTATTTATTAAAAATCATTTGCAATTAACCATAATTTTGCGTTCTAACACACACATCAGTTAAAAGATTTTAAATTTTGTTTCCAGTTTTCTTGATAAACTATCAATTTTAGTACTTACGAAATTCTAACTGCCTTCTAGCACTTTTAATTGAAATGTTTTGTCTGATATTGAGGATGTTTAATTAATTAGTAAAAAAAAATCATTTTCAGGAATCTATTTTCTAAACAACAGTCGGTATTTTTACAGTTTTAACCCTTTATCTACCGCATTATGATTTACTATATATTTTTTCATATAATATTTTTTTTGAGTTACTGCATTGAAAATTAATGGATATACATAAAAAAAAATACTCAACTTTGGAAAATTTAATTTGTTAGATCTAATTAATGAAATTGGCACTTTAAAGTACCGTCAGCACACAACGGTCTAAAATATTCAATTATACAAAAGGACCAAATGACTTTTTATAATGAGTTTTAACTCTTAAAATTGCTAAATAAACATAGACCACCTATATTTTGTGGCACAAAAAATTTATTTTTGAAAATTATTATATTTTTACAAGTTATTTACTTTTTTTACACTAATAAAAAGTTTTACATATAAACAAATTTAATGAAACTCAAAAAAAAAAAAAAAAATGTGCTCATGTATGAGTGTGAACACGCGGTAGACGTTAACTTCTTTGGCCTATATGAATAGAACTGTATAATTAAGTTTTATTTTAAAGTAATTTTTTTATTAACAAATTTATTATTATCATTATTATTTCAAACTGTATTTAAAAAAATAATTAAGATGAAAAAGGTATAAGAGTATAAATAAAATCTTCATTTTCAATACATAATACTGAAAAAAAAATTATTGTACACATTTATAGAAAAGTATCATTAGTATTAGTCGACTAGCTGCATGACCCAGCGTTGCACGGGCTTTCTCTACTTTTATAAATTTTCACTTTCCTTCACAAAATCAGCATTTCTAATACTCTTTTTCAAAATGACTCCCCCCTCCTCAGTTTAGCCCGGCGTTGCTTGGGCATTTACCGAGTGTATAACTTAAAATTCCCTGTTTCGAAATTTTTTCGCTTCTTTTCTGTCAGACAGGTTTATTTCCTCCAGGCGTTGCAAGAACATTTTTAAATGCATAACATATTGTCATGGAAGTTCCCCTTCCCCTCTCGCTATCGTATCTCTCGAGTAAGTGAACAGTGGGACTTTAATATTCACGCACTCACTTTGGAATTTTTTAGGCCCCGGAAATGAAAATGTACATTTTTAAAAATAGTTTTATGTTGAAAAAAGTAGAAGTTTTTATAATTACAAAATTTCACAACTATATTAAATGTTGAATTAAAATTGTGAGCATTTTTTTAAATGTTCAATAAACGGAAAAAAGTTTCATACAACTATTTTTATAAATGAAGAAGTTGTAAAAACTTTGAATTTGATAAGTAGTTGTTAAATATTTAAAATTTGAGTATATTTTAAAAATTAGTAAAAAAGAGTTTTCGGCATTTTAATTTTTAAATCACTAACTCTTAAAGATTAAAGTATGAGTTTTTTTTAAAAATCATTTTTCCTATAAACGCATCAATATTGATTCATTTTACAAAAAATCTTAAAATATGTAAAACATCGTTGTTTTGTAAAAAAAAAAAAAAACCTGTATCGTGAAGAAATCAATTATCTTTCCAATTATAAAATTGCTGGCGAAGTGATTAAATGCGCGATAAAAACTTAGAGCATTTCTTAAAATATCATAAAAGTTAAGAGATGAACCCAGGTACAAACTCTAACCGAAAAATACAACGGCTCTCTAATCGACCGCTCCACGAAATCTTCGGAAGAATACAGATAAAAGAATTTTAAAATAAAAGGAAGAGATATTCAATTTCGCCTTGCGTTATTTGTTAAAGTTTTAATTTTTATTTCGGGCTTCATTTTAAAGTTAATGCCTTCAAACTTCATATATCGATTACAAACAACGGTAATTTTTAAACAAAAAATGTAACAAAAATAATGCTTAAATATTTCTCGCAAAAAGGGAAAAAAACGAAAAACACCATTTTTTTTTAAACCGTAATTTTTAAGCAATTTTTCAATCTTTGTACAGATTACGGATAATATCGTTCTACACCCAGAAAAAAGTTTCATGAGATTATTTTTATAAATAAAGAAATTATTAAGTATTTAAATAAAATTTTGATTATTTTTTTGAAAAATCGTAAAAGAAAAAGTTTTTGACATTTTATTCTTTGAATGACTGATTCTAAAAGAGAAAAGCATGGACTTTTTTACAATAGAATATTATTTTATTAACGCGAAAGAAAATGCAATCGGAACGATTTAGACATCATTTTCATAAAAACGTATTAATTTTGACTCATTTTAGAAAAAATCTTAAAAAATAGAAAATATCATTATTTTGTAAAATATTATACCGTATCGTGGCGAAGTAAATGATCTTTCTGATTCTGTAATTATTTTTTTGTCTGAGTTTGATAGCAAGTATTAGATGACTTTTTTAAAAACGTGTTAAAAGGTGGAACTTGATACATCCCTACATTACTTTCATCACGTAACACGTAACGAAAATTTTTACCTACCGTGCTATAAGAAGTTAACTTCAAAAAATTTGCACACATATATCGAGATAATAAAATCATTGAAAACTAAATACTGTGACTGAGTGAGTGAATATTGACGTCGCACTGTTCAGCAACAAGAGGGCTTTTGGCGACCGACCTCTATAATTTGAACCATGGTTAAGTGACGATGACAACATCTGAGCTGGAACCTCCCTCTCCGAACTACCACACCACATCAACGGATTAACGCGCATCGCTTCCCTACACGGCGGGCCTCTTTTACTGCTCCGGTTTACATTTAATTGTGGTCGAAAGCAGGAATTAAAATTTAGTTTTGATTTAATCTATTAACAATAATATTTCCCCCCCTGTTTATACCGAGAACTGGTAGCAGAGAAATTAGACTGTAATTTTCTTCAAAGTTAGGGTCCTTACAAGGTTTTAAAATCAGAGCAATGTGATGCTGTATTCTTAAACACTCTGAAAGTAATTAATATTTTGAATGTCATTAATAATGCTTGTAATTTTAATAATTGTGGAAGGAGGTAAATTTTTCAGTATTTTATACCATTTCTTCCTGGAGATTTTTTAATATTAATCTTTAATATGAAAAAGAAAAATTGAGATGGGGAAGGATCGAACCCCAGTCATCTGTTAGTCAGGACCCGCTTAGTCGACAAACCCGTTGTTAGTAGCGTAAAGGCCCAAAATTTTCAGGAAAAAAAGGCCTCCAAAATTTCAACCCTTAATGGTATCGCACTGAGTGACCAAGATAAATCTGAAAACATTGAGGATTTGCTTGTGAATCCATTTCAATTATGAAATCTATCTATGTCACTTACTCTGATAACACAATCACATAAGTCGCTGACGAATTCTTTCGTAATTGTCTTCTGTATTCAAGGGGTATCATCCCAAGCTTTTTATTAGCTATTCATTTAATTTAGTGTGTAGTCTATTCAGTCATTTGAGAGTCTGGTGTATTTGTTCTTTTTTTCGTTGTCTCTATGAGGTCTCCCGTTCCAAACGGTTTACCCGATTATTTCGTAGGCTTAGAGGCTGATTTTTGAGCAAGTTATGTAACGGGTCTATCTGCGAACCTTCAACTAATCCTCTTGGGGTAAACTTATTCTTTTGAACTGTATGTTGTATTGAAAACTTTTTCCCGAAGAAGAAGAATTGAATTATTCAAATCTATTTAAGCGTTGATATTTAGTTAGCCGACGGATAGTCAATTATTGATAATTGGACAATAAGATTGATCTTAAGAACTACGTACAAGTAAGTGATTTGCCATCAAGTAGAGCGTAGAGAGCTCGAAAAGTAAGGTTATACTCATGTGTTAATTATCCTTAAGCCTCTTATAATTAGTTATGTAATGCATTTCCTATCTTTAGTCGTTTGGCTTAAATCAGTGGGAAAATAAATCTGAGTTTGGAACTGATTTTTACTCGAGCCCTTAAAAGACAAACTCTAGCCGGTTGTTACAGTTATGTGATATTATCGGATTTGGTATTAAATACAGTCCTTTTCTTCTTGCGAAAACTATTAGGTATAGTCTTACACAATTTAAAATTGGAAGGCAAAAAATTAATGAAATGCTTACAGACTTGATATGAAGATGGCTCAGATTCATTTGAACAAGTTTTCTTATTGAAATCCGCGAAAAATAGAAGTAATGAAAAAATCTGATACGCAATTAAGAAAATGGAATTCTAATTCTGATTCAAAAATGAAATAGATACTGTGAATTGAAATTATGATTGTAAAAACAGAAAAATAGAAATTACATGGAATATTAAGGAAGATATTTTCAATCTCTAACACGCACTGATTTCTTAAAATGCTGAGGCTCAACAGATTGAAATATCTTAAGGATTTCTGCCCAATTGTAAGATATCTATCTCTCCTCTTGGTTTTGTAGCTCAATTTAGTATACGAATTTATAATGTTTTTTGCAGGAGTTACGGGAAATAGGTTTTCCTTGAGAGGAAACTCTACTTGAAATAAATCAAAATGCGAGAACGTTGCCCAGAAATTAATAAACTTATAAAAAATGATAATTACCTCGACTCTATTTTACCAATAAAAATTTGATTTCAGTACAAATTCATATGTTTTATAATGCAAATCAAAGAGTGTATAGAGCTCTAGCTTATTAAGGAATTCCGACGTAGAAAAAACTAGCTGTCCTCATTTTTTTGTTTCAAAATCAAGAGTTGCACTTTAAAACATAAATTTGCCTCCTTTAGAGTTCATAGACGCATAAATTGCATCTGAAATAACTAAATTCCTCAGGAAAAAGGATGTCTTTTTATATGGAGTTGGAAAAAAGGGTCTTCTAGAAATTGGAAAAAGTGTGCCGCGAACAGAAAGAATATCAGAAAAACATGAAAATATCGATCCTGAAAATTGAAGTTTCTGCTCTGGGATACAAAATGCAAATTACAAAATTATGGAACATAATCTCTTTTTTAAATACGCAAAAGGACTAGAATAGCTATTTGAATCGCAACAAAACTGCGCAACGAAAAAAATGATTGAAACTGAAAAACAAAACAAGATAGAAGACGAAAAAATAAAATTATGTGGAGGGTCACTCATTCGAAAGCTTCTGATAAAACAACGCTTAAAATAGATAAATACAGAGGACTTGCCACACCATCCTTCGAATTAGTGCTTGCCTTAAATGAATTGTAAATAATTTTAGAAATGTCGCGCAGAAATTTGTGGTGCTCTTTCAACAGAAAAATTAGCTGTATTAGAAATATATTGGGCTCAAGAAATTTAGTTAGAACACTTTAAAGAAGAAATTAATTCCTTAAAAGATTCATAATTGCATATTTCATCATTGCCTATATAGCTTGACCCAATTCCAAATTTAAATGGATCTTCATGTTTAGGAGGCTGGCTGTAAAACTTCTAGAAATGTAACAGAAGCATTCCTGGTTATTCCAGGAAATACAAGATTTACAGAAGTCTAAATGCTACGTAGTCCATCGTGACAAACAGAATAATTGGAACTCGCTAGAACGTTATATTAGATAGTTTAAGGACATCAGCCAATTAGACGAGCTCTAAGCAAATGTTTTATTAGTAAGAAAAATAAAGACGTAGTCAGGAAAAATTGTGATCTCCCACAGACAGAATTTAGGAAAGCAGTCCCTTTGAAAAAAACTGGAATTGATTTCACCTGTCCTTTGTACACTTCCAAGGAAAAGAAAGACCAAAATTATTATTTATTCTTATATATACATGTGCTGTGTCATACATCTTGACTTGGCAAGAATCAAATGCAAAGACAACCTGCGAAGACTTTTTAGCCAAAAAGAGATGTATTTTCGATTATATATTCTGGTAATACAAAAACTTTAAAGGGTCCACCTCGAACTTAAAGAACTGTGGTCAAGTATTAGTGATCAAAGGATCAAAGAATATCATGGTAATAAAGGAAAATAAATAGAAAAACATTGTTGAAAAAGCCCTTAGCAGGGATAATTTGGAGAGCTTATTGTAAGGTCCACAAAGATTTGTTTACGAAAGAAATTGACAAAAACATTCCTGACTAATGACAAATTGCACACTACACTATGAAATATAGAGTCGGTTTTAAATTTCATATTTTAGTTTAGAATAATCCAAATCCTTTGAACTCCATCATACTTTTCCAGCTCTATCCGAAAGATTTAATATCGAACAGAAAGAAAACGTGTAAAAGATTCTCTTAAACAATTTCTAAAAAAGGTAGAAACGTGAGTATTTATTTCTACTCAAGGTTGTGGTAAGAGGTTTCAAAACTATTAAACATAGCAAAGAGATTGAAACGGAATATATATATATATAGTATTGATGAGAGAAGATAAAATTCCAAGAGAAACTTATGGGAACTTAACAAAATATTGGAAGTTTATAGAGATGCGATAATAAAGTGAGAAGTAAGAGTTAAAAGACTGAACACACATTTTTAACATGCATCCTTTATAGGTATGCAAATATTTCATTTATTCATTATTACTTGCCAAAACTTTTACAGTTGATACATTTACTAGAATTATTGCAAAACTTTGGTTAGTCTATTGATATTATATAGGGTGTCCCAAAATTTAAAGATAAGTGGACACGACGTGAAAGGGGAACATTTCCTAGCTCTTGGTGAACTGAGGATGAGCATATTTTTGAAAAGGTGAGTCACAAGTCAAACAAAGATATTTGCTAGTTTAGTTAACATTAACATAGTTCATGTGTTGGGTTTGAGAAAAGTAAGTCACCTAACTTTGATTTCACACAAAAAGAAAAATATTACACACAACCACAGGAAAATTTCTCAAATGTTTGCCCATTTAGTTACGATTTCAAAATGGTACACCCCTTGTTCTTTTCTATGCATAACAATCCTAGAGAATTTCCAGAACATCTTCCCATTTTCAAAACACTTCTGTTGATACCCTTCATCATATCACCGTAAATTCCACACTTTCACTGTGATATGTTCACTCACATGGTCTTCCATAACTGTGCACAATCACCAATGGAGCCAAAATCTCTGCTGGTTTTGTTAAAATTAAAGTAGTTTGAGCCGAATTGATGTCCCCTAACCTTAACACTTCATAAAAAGAAAAAATATTACATTAAGTAAGTTATGACAAATTATAACCCATTAAGTGAAAATTCCAAAGTGTTACAATATTTGCTACATTAGCCATTCTTTTTTGCTTTTACAAAAGGGCTTTATTTAAAAAAAAAAACTTAAGTATGTATTAAGTGTGTTAAAAGTCTTAAGAGTGGAACTGAAATCAAGAAAAAAATTTAAAAATAAAAAGTAAAAAAACTTTGTAACAATTAAATGAAAGAAGTGTCTTTCCCACGAGTGCAGGTTCTTCACGTTTTTAAAAGTGACCGTTTGATGAATCGTGAAGAATTCAATTTAGTTTCATTTCCTCCATTACAACAATCTTTTGCTGCAGTTTCATCCTATTTTCGATTGGTTTAAAATAAACTTTTTCTTTTATGCAGCCCCAGTAAAAGATATCAATGGGGCTTAAATTTAATAAATGAGCTGGTCATGAAATTCGACCTTGACGTCTAATACATCTACCGGGATAATTCATGTCCAAATACTTCCTAACAGGACGCGCATAATGAGCTGGGCATCCATCTTGTTGGAACCACAGATCCCTGCAGATGTTGAGTGGCAAATCTTCCAAAGTATTTCGGGAAAAAATTAAAGTATTTGGTTCCATTTAAACTTTTGGGTAACTCAAACAGTCCGATTGTTTTTCCGTTTAATATTCTGTTCCGCATGCCAATTTTAAATTAAAATTTGTACTAGTCTTCACGCATTATAAATTCCAGTTTTCCATATGCCATCCATGTAAGTTATTTAATTTTATATATGAGTCACTTTCAAATGTGGATTCGTCAGTCATCAATATTTTCTTCAAGAATTCCGGATCTTCACCATTTCTCGAGAACTTTTTTCTGCAAAACTGATACCTCAGAGTGTAGTTACAAAGTACAAGACTTTGTGCATGTACCTTGAATACACGATGAGCAATAAATTTCAGTATTCCCGTGGTTCTTTTAACAGTGGTTAAGTTTACCACTTCATCCAAAATGATGTCATTGTCGTACTTTTAAAGTCTTCCACCGGACGTATGAACAGCAAGCAATTATTACACACTTAATAGAGCACACACTCAATAGAACACAAATACCCACTGACGGGAAAAAAATCCCAACACCAAGAAAAAATTATTGTACACTAAAGAAATTTAGGCAATGCAATTGTCTAAATAGTATGATTAATTGATTAAATTTTCAAGATCACAGGTTAATTTAAGCTCAAGATAATTCATTTCAAATGTGAAATGCTGTTTAATCAATAGCCTGTGTAACCTCCAGAATTTGGAATGCAAGCCGGTAAGCTATTGTGTCATTTAGGTGCCGAACGTCACATTGTAGTGTGGAGTTCTATGGGTGTTGTTCATGTTGTGACTACACTGGGACAGTCAATGCTGGCTGTGGATTATACTGGAATTGTCATCCAATGATATCCTCTACGTTCTCAATTGGAAACAGATATGTTGATCTCGTAGACCAAGGTAACACATTAACACTGTAGAGTTCGGTGCGTGACAACATTGGGTGAGGGTGAGTGTTATCTTGTTGGAAAACTCCTCCTTGAATGCTGCTCATGAATAGCAGTACTATAGGTTGAATTACCCGACTGACGCACAAATTTGACGTCAGTGTGTTTGGCATAACCATGAGAGTGCTCCTGCTTTCATAAGAAATTGCTCCCCAGACCATGACTCCAGGTGTAGGGTCAGTGTGTCTAGGCCGCAGACAGTTTAGTGGCAGCCGTTCCCCTGGCCTCCTTCCTACCAACACACGGCCATCACTGGCACCAAGACAGAACCTGCTTCCATCAGAAAACACAACAGATCTCCATCTTCCAATGAGCTCTGGCTCGACACCACTGGCGACGCAAACGGCAATGGCTTGAAGTCAGTGGAATACAGGCTACAGGGTGCCTGGCTCGAAGTTGTTTTTGAAGTAACTGATTTCTAACAGTTCGTTGTGTGGTACCAGCTGCAGCTAGAATTTCTGCCGCAGTACGATGCACCTCAGCCGAACACGGCGCTCTTCCTTCTCAGTAGTGCTCGAAACCCAGTCTTCTTGATCCTTGATCACTGTTCCCATCAATCCTGCACATTCCGCTCAAGTCATATCGCGGAAGGAAAATCCACCTTCTTGTAGCCCTATTACACTACCTCATTCACATTCGGTTTCTTTGTCTTTTTAAAGGCCTCATCAACTCAATACATCAAATTTCACAGACAAATAAGTTTCACAAACTTTACAGTACACACCTAAATCAACCCTGATTTGCAATTTCTGAGGGGTGCTACTAGTAACACTTGAACAGAGAAATTTGAATCGATATCATCTTTGAGATATATAAACACGCTTACCAAATTTCGTTTATCTAACACAAATTTTTCTTGGTGTTAAGAAATTTTTCCATCAGCGTATTGCCACAATTTGGGTCAAACACTTAACATTCAGTTTTGTAAAATAAAGTCATTTCGTAAAAATTTTTTTTAAAAAAAAGGTGGCAAAATGATTGTTATGATTATTACAAGTATTGTACCACTTTGGAATCATCATTAAATGGGCCATCTTTCGAAATAACTTGTATAGAGTAGTATACATTAATTCTTCTTTTTATGAAGGGTCAAATTTAGGTCCCATCCTTTTCTCAAACCGGCTCAAACTACATTGTAACCGAACACGTTGAAAATGACCCAATTCGGTCAAGACAGGTATTTTTGTTTCATGTTATTGAATAAAGATATTTTTCGGTGTTACAAAAAATACTTTGTTTTGTTTCTACGCTACCAAGTTACAATCAACTTTTCAAAGTTAGAAAAACTGTGGGTCTTTAATCTACCAGAGAAGTGAGCAATTAAATTGTTCAAAATCTAGTCTGATAACTCAAAATGTTACAAAGGTATTTCTATAAAACTCTTTTTGAACAAGATATTTATATTAATCTCTAGAGAATGTACTAAGATATTTCTTATTTTATGAATATTTTTTGAGTTATGGCTGGTTATTTAAATAATGGTCTCATAAAGGATGTCACATTTCTTATAATGTATAGAGCTCAATCAGCTCTAAAATTTTCACATTTTAATAAATCATTAAAATCCTTTCATAAAATCATTCATCCTTTAAATAAATCATTCATCCTTTTGTTCTTATTGATTTGAAATTTTTCAAAAAAATATTGCTAAAATTTCACTTGTAATTGTGATTTTTATATAATTTAGGTCTTATATTAAAAATTATTAGTTAAATATTAGTATTTATTGGTAATGATTCCTAAAAATGCATTTATAATGTTTAAATGTGCTAATTTGTTAAAAAGTCTCTGAAGTGTTCGGATCTCTTAATTTTAACTAAGCCAGCAAGTTTTTGTTCCATTTGTTACTGAGGTTATTGGTACGCCTATGAAAGACCACGTTAGTGAAACAATCACTGTGGAATTTTCAGTCACAGTACCTAATTGTGTGATGAAAGGTATCAAGAGAAGTGTTTTTAAAATAAAGATATTCTGCAAAAAAAAAATTTCCACAGATTGTTATGTATAGAAAAGAATAAGTGTTGTGCCATTTTGGAATCTTAATTAATCTTTGAAAAACTTTCCTGTGGTTGTGGGTATTATTTTTCTTTTTGTAGAGAGTCCAAGTTTTCTCAAATTGCGACTTATACAAACCCGGACTAAAGCAGCAAATATTTTTGTCCGATTCTTAACTGTGTAAAATTGTGGATAATGATGTAATGGAGGTTTTCCACATTTTCAAAAATGCTCACTTAACCAAGTTACAAGGATTTTTTTAAAAAATTTTTCCAGAACTCCACCTATTACCTCGTGCCCACTTAGCGTTATGTTCCGGGACACTCTGTACATATAAAAATGTTGATGTATTTTTTAAACCTCTAATTAATATTATTAGTTGATTTTTTTTATTTGTTTGTGTAATCTATGTACATGAAGAGATAGTTCTGATTCTACAATGGATATAGTACTTTAATATATATATATATGCCTTTTTCTGCTCTTGATGAAAACCGTACATCGAATAGAGGGGGAGGGTAGATTTTTTTTTACTATAAACTGCGCTGACTGGACAGCTGCGCAAAACGCAGTTTTCGATTTCGACCCAAACAGGGACGTGATAAAGCAGAGGCCAGCTGGGCAAGGGCTAGTTCTCGACTATAAGATGATTTTGAAAAATTTCAATGATCAAATGTCCGAAAAACTGAGAATTTTGGACGATATGTAAACTGATGATCGTCATCTATGTATTGGCCATCATAACTTATTTAGTCAAAATGCGGCAGTCGGTCGAGTCAGTTGATACGATTGTAAGTCACATACATTTATTTGTTTCTGGTTATTGTTTGTATAAGACAACGTATGCTGTTGTAACGTGTGTGCACAGCTGCAAAATCGGCCTTCCTATATACTTGATGTATGACAAATCACTTCCACACATGCACCTCTAAATATTGCAGGATCTTCTCATTGGACATCGCCTCGACAACCAGCGGCCGTGAGAAGAACATCACGCCGCCCATTTCCGAATCCCGATTAAAATTCGAGGTATAAGAGAGGCAACCACCTCATCTCAACAGAGGAAAAGGGAGTCAGTTTTGAAACATCAAAACTATTGGTTGTGTTTACCTCCTCCCTCACAAAGGACATATTCTAAATTGAAATAATTTCTAGTATTGTATTTAAATTGTAAATAGATTTAATGGCTGTAGTGTAAATAAATCTCAATTATTTAATTTCTTACGCTTCCATTAATTTTCCCAAACGTCCCAGCTACATATGGGTGGTGTATACAGCGAAGGAGGTTTATGAGAGGGGTTGCATTTTGATCCGCTGTTGGAAAGAAAACAGCTTTCGAAGGAAAAAAAGCAGGATTCGAGCTCAAGCTCTAGGGGACCAAAGAATGTGGAAAATTGGAAAACGGATTCGTTGTTGAATCATCTAGATTTGAGTTTAGGTCCAGGGGACCAAAATTGTGGAAAATCGAAACAATCGGATTAGAGAAAGGGTCAGACTGACCATTGTGGAAAATTAGAATTGAACGGATTTGCGAGAAAAGGTCAAATTGACCTTTGGTGCCAAATTCTTGCAGATCATCTGTGTTTTCCTATGGCAAAGCTCAGTATTTTAAAAGAGGTGTCAACTGTTATAATTTTTGAGTTGTAATACTTACAGCCGTATTAAAATTTTTGTTTTAAATGCTCTTTACAAATATTTAGAAACATGGGAACAGTGTTATTTTGTTCCTAGAAAATTGTAAATGCGAGTATTTTGTACAATTTCAGCTCAAGATGTATTGTGTTTAAAGTCTCCTGACAAATTTTGTTTACTTTAGATATGGGGGTCTTCAACATTACATGACAGGGGGCCCCATCTCTAAAATCAGAAAGATCCGCGGCCACAATTCTGTCAAAAAAATAGTGTTTTCCAAAAACATATTCAAAAAAAGAAGTTTGTTTTACAAGACTACAGCTGATTCTAAGGGAAGATATTGGTGTTACAGATTTGGATACATTGTGTGATTACTGATGTGTGATTAATGCTTAAAATAGTGTACAAAAATTATATCTATAAAAATATTATTATCATTGAATATTTAATCAGTTAATATTAATTTCTGTTGTATTTACTTTATGCTAAAATTCTAATATTTGCAAGTAACACCATGCCTTACATCAGAATAACGATCCAATGGAAACTTCACGAAATACTAGCCAAGTTGGCATCATTTTTGGTGACCACTATTGGGTTCGTGACTTTTTTTGGTGGCATGGCTATCATATGGATGGTTCTGGTAATTACTAGAGAAATCTTTTTATTTCACGATCTATGACGTAAGAGGATCTTTCGAGAAAGTCCCTTGCAGCCTATGAATAGGATCCGCACTCTAAAATTGACTCAGTATTGTTTTGACCGTTGAAAAAGTTGCTACGGTCGACTGAGTGCTTACCCATTACGTTCATATTTGTATTTTTAAACACTAATAGTTAATTACTAGAGCAATTACGATAAAGTTTGTGTGTTACTGCGTTTTTGCCCTTTTCTAAAAAAGTTTGTCACTAACCACGTGGTCGGTGACTCACCGTGGTATCGTATTTTGGAGGCGGATGCATTTTGTAGTCGGTGATTGGAAGACATTACGTTTGTTTGGCAGAGAATGAATATCAAATTTTGTGTTCTCTTGGGAAAGAGTGCTACAGAGACTTACTAAATGTTTAATCATGTTAAGACTGTGATACATTATCGTGAACGCAAGCTTTTGAGTGGCATCGACGTATCGAAGAAGGAAAGTAAAGTGTCAAAAACGACAAATGCTCTGGACATCCGTAGAATTACCCCAACACCTAAAACATAGAAAAAGGTTTCTGCAGTGGTACGTAAGAACAGGCCCCAAACAATAGCACAAACAGTAGAATCATTTGGGATATCTTCCTTCGGCCACATGACAACGGTTACTGACTAAGGATCTTAGCATGCATAGGGTGTGTCAACTCCTCGTTCCAAGACTATATGGAAATCGAATGGAAATGGCAGAAGACTTAATCTCGCCAGTTGACAAAGATCCTTCCCAACTTGGGAGAATTGTTACTAGAAAAAAGAAATGGTGATTTTTTTGTGCTACCCTTAATCCAAGAGAGTATCGGCAACGTGGATTTCGTCACAATCTCCAAGAAATTCTGCCAAGCTCGCTCTAAAGGGGAAGTCATGCTTTTTGATATCCAGGGCTTTGTTTATCTAAAATTTTTCTCTGAAGGACGCAATGGGAATAAAGAACTCTATGTGGACAGAAATATAGAACAGAAGTGTGAATAGAATAGTATAGTAGAATAGTAGTGAATAGTAGAGTAGAACAAAATAGTGGGCTGATGAGTCATGGGCGATTTTGCATGCCAACGCTCTTACACACCAATCCCTCCTCGTCACTGATTTTCTTGAGAAAAAGAAAACAACAGTTCCTACTTATTCCCCTGACTCGCTTGCGTTTTTAATCTGTAGAGGAAATTAAAAGTGCTGAATTAAGGGAAGGAACTAAAAATGGAAAATGTTTGGATGACCTTTACAAGGGATGGCAAAAGTGTGTCTTATTTTGAAGGATGATCCGCAATTTAATTGACAATATTTTTCAAGTCAGTCCGGGAACTTTTGAATCCTACTTTGTATAGAAGTTCTGAAAAGGTTAAATGAAATCGTAATAAAATACGTCGTAGTTATAAAAAAATTAAGGGGATTGTACAGAACAAAATATATTTTAAATTAAAAAAAAACTTAAAATACTGGGGAAGGGATTTATTTACTTTAGTTTTAATGTGAAACGATATTGTTTTTGCTTGGTTGAAGTTTCAACATTTGATTTAATAAATGTTGCTGCAATTTGTAAAGTTTGCCTCAAATGTCTGTCTGTCAGCCATGTTCTTGTATTTGATTTTATGTTCTTCATTTTACTAAAAAACTGTTCACATGTGTAAGTATTGTCAAAGATAAAAATCATGAACAATCCATGTTTACGAATTTTTGGACACTTATTTTTAGTCACTTACTTCGAACAAAAATCGATTAAAGTTGGATTTTCAAGAAACATGAATTTTACTGCAGAGTCCAACTCTACAAATCTAGTTCAAGTTCAGGTGGAATACTTCCAATGTCTACTAAAAATGGCAAGCGTAGAACATTCTCATAAAAATTTCAATCTCATGAAAATCGAAAAGTATGCTTTTGAATTCCTTTTTCAGATTTGAAATGAACTTAACATAATCGTTTGTATTTCATGTTGTAGAGTTCTTCATACACTGTATCAGTTTTAAAAAGTGAATGGAATTCATATTTAGTAAATGAATTTACCATAGGATTAATTTTGTCTTTAAAGCTTTTACCGAGTCAAAAAAAATTGTGAACAATGTTTCTTTTCCCAGTCAGTTGTTGTTCAAATCATTGAAATGATCTATAATATCGACAAGAAATGCAAAGTGTTTTACCTGGTTCTCCACAGTGAACTCGTGAATAGATTTTCCGTTAGATTCCAGGAATTGTTGGGTTTCCTTCTTCAAAGAAAACAGGCGCTGAAGGATCTTTCTTCCACTCAAACAACGTATTTCCGTGTAATACACAACATTACCATACTCAGCTTTCAAATCACTCAAAAACAGTTGAAATAGCTTGAGATGAAATCCTTTCGACCGGATGAAATTAACTACTTTTTACAACAACAGTCATCTCATGTTCAAAGTTTTAGAAGGACTTTTTGCACAAATTCTTTTGGTGGATGATTTCAGTGGAAAGTCATCTTAGTATTGTTTCCACTTATCTTCCTATCAGATCTGAGTAATGTGGCAACTCCTTTTTCCTCTCCACTCATAGATATAGCACCCTATGGGGCTGTATCGCTCAAGTCTAACTCACAAAGTTTGGGACCGACAAATCTGTTCCTCGTGTTGTACCTTGAAGTGCAACGACACTGGCTACTTACTCTAGAATTGGGAGGTCTCTATCAACGCCGCCACCAATCCAAATGGCTATATGGGCAGTATTGGTTGATTCATTCATTCCTACAGAATAAAATTCACATTTTTTGCTTTTCGATTTTAATTTATTGAATAGATACATTGTGAGATCCTACACGCGTCTCTTTGTTGTTAAGTTCATATTCGATATGATATGAGATGGACATCAACTCTGAAGAGAAATTCTCCAACAGCGAAGGATTTTCCGTGCTCAGCACATTTTTTCTTCTATCATGTAGCTAACACGAAAACAATTTTCAGAATCTTTAGATGCTTGGATGAAAAAGACTCTAAGCTATTCAGCTTCAATTTTAATTCACTCACTTTATCACTTCGAAAATATCCATCTAATACAGTTGATTTTTTACTGTGCTTAGTATCGTTGTGCTTCTTAATGTTTTACTATAGCATCACAGCTATATTTTCGTTGAAAATAAGGCAAACTACCTTATGTTTAAAGAAAAAAAGATCTGTCCACTTTTCATGAAAAAATCGCATTTTTTTTCCTTTGAATATTTTTTGTTTTTTTGTTTTTGCAATCACGTTTTGAAATGATGCACTCATTCAAAGACTCTTCTGAATTTCAGAGTGAGGAATGAGTGTAATATCTGGCTTAAAATCCACTGTAAAAAAACCTGCTTATTACCAATCATTCGCTATGCTTTCAAACAACTCAACCCTTTGACAACTTATTGCAACTTTTGAAGAAAAAAGTATTTTATTCGTTTTGCTGACCCCCCCCCCTTTGGCGTAGCTAGTCATGAGTGGACCCTGAATCCTTGGGAGGGAGGGACTTTTCTAAAACTGGGAACTCAGTTATATATATATTTAATGGGACTATTGATAACATTTGACGACTTTATTCTTCCCATGTTGGGGTCTTTCTTGCTTGGATCATTGAGCGGTTGATATCGATGTAGCTAGGGCCTTTGCTCTGTAGTAGTGGCATGCTCAAGGTCATCTTCTGCTAAGTGTTAGCGAAAGATTGACATCTGTTGTAAACCTATTAGAATTAAGAATCCCCTTTGTTCTGGAAATTACGAAAATTTCATACATAGTCACACTTTCTTATTTTTAAAATTGTTTAAATTTCTGGGAAAATTTCGAAACATTTTTTATCTCCAATAAATATCAAACATGTAAACGAAATGTTCTAAATACAAAGAATAAAGTTTTTTACAACAAAAAGCAATATCTTGAAGCAATTCTGAGCCAATTTCTTGAAATTGCCTCAGATTTAAATGCGGGCCACTAAAATGCCTTCAGCGGGTTCAACACCCATACTTTAGAGAGTTAATTTTGTGTGTCTGTGTGTGGATATGGGACCAGTGGTATTTAGGTGTATTGGAGGATCCTAAATATAATTGTAACTTAATATATTGTTTGAAAAGGGCTTTTATCGGAAAAAGGAAAAAGCAAGATATGTTACAACTTGCCGAAGAATTAGGAGTAGATGCCACATCAAACATGACTGTCCCTAGCATAAAAATTATTACAACTAATAGTGATGGTTATAAAGAAGAATTTGTAAAAAATCTGCTTAAGGCTATTATTACAAATAGCAAGCTGGAAGTGAAATTGGAAAGGGCGGAAACATTGAGATTGGAGAAACTCGAAAGGGCAGAAACATGGGCAGATTTGCGAAACATGCTTTTAAGGCTATTATTGCAAATATGAAGCTGGAAAAGAAATTGGAAAGGGCACAAACATTGGGATTAGAGAAGCATGTGTAAAAAAAGATGGAACTGCAATTGAAATTCGATTTGGAAAGGTATAAAGTGGATATCGGACATCGAGTAAACGAGGAAATAACACAGTTTCTACAAATCCACCCATTTAAATTTTTAAGAATTTATACCAGAATTCAATCCAAATCAGGTGGATATTAGTCTATATCTTGTGATTTTTGTACCCAAATGAGCATTAATTGAAAAGGAAGATTTGATTGGGCATTTATTGTGTTTGTTATATTTAGAGATTGCGCAATTCATTGCTCGCAAACCAGAAGAAAAAGATGAAATCTTTGATTATATAAAACAATTGTTACTTCAAAGATTTAAGTTAACTCCAGAAATCTTTCGCTAGAAACTTGCTCAACACCAAAAGAAGTCATATAGCACATGGAAAGACTTGACTTTCTAAATTAAAAACTATTGATAAAAATGGGTAACAGGTTTAGAAGACATTTGAAGATCTTAAAGATCAATTAAAAATGAAAAATGTTAAAATGAAAGATCATTTCTTAGATGATTGGAAGAGCTCACTGATAGAGTTTGCAGAAACGATAGGAATTTGTCAACCACTGGGTTTAAGGAGAAATAAACTAGAATCGGGAAAACTCCCTCCAAAACCGGCATTTTCTCTTCCTGAGAGTGCTGATAAAGAGCTTTCGAAAGGCAAGTGATTCAAAAATGTTATCATTGGCCAGTCATGTAAAAGCCGTATGCCCTAATCTAAACAAAAACAGAGAAATAGAATCCCTCAACAGTATTGAAATAAACGAAAACTCTCTAATTGTCTGAATTCATATACTACTAAGGGCTTCTTAAATGTACACATAAGATAAATATTCTTAGTGATACGGGATGGACTATAGATTTCATATGTGAAAAATGCACTGGCCTCCAAAAGTTAAGGAACGACATGTTTTTCGAGGCTCACCGTTAAAAAATGAGAGTAACAATACAATTTAGTGTATATAAATGATAAAAACGAACTTAATAAAAATTTATGCAAAAACAATAGCTACCACTTTTTTAATAGGAAAGAACAGATATGTATGAGTGAGAGAAAAATCTGCACATATCAGACTTTAGTAATTACGAGTGTAACTTTTGTTGATTTACAATTTTTTTTAGCAGATTTGTTGACAATAGGCAGTGGGGTCTTGCAATGTCTGAAAGACGCCGTTTGCTCGATTGGTTAAGGTGGAGGGTGGTCGGATAGATGGAAATGCGTTGTCACAGGCTGATGCTGCTAGGTATCTAAATGTGTCTCGTAGTGTGGTCCACCGTCTCTGGAATCAATATCAAACCGAAGCATCTTAGAATCCAGAAGAAATGTTCCAGGCCGACCACGAGCTACAACACCTGCAGGAGACCATTTTATCGCTCTTTCGGCCCGAAGGAGAAGAAGGATTTCTGTGACGCAACTTGTTGCGAACCACTCTGCAGCATCCAGGAGAAAAAAATCCGCCAGTACGGTGAGAAGGCGTTTTCACAATTCAGGTTTCTATGCAAGGCGACCAGTTGTGTGTGTACCCCTCAACATAGAGGCTCCGACAGATAAAGGCCCACTTATCTTGGGGAATAGAACACGTTTCCTGGACCAGACAACGATGGGCTTCTGTACTCTTTACAGAAGATTCACATTGAAGGGTGATTCAGAACGTGGAGGGAACGAAGCACCAGATATCATCAATCCAGCATTGTTGAAAGACAGTTACCGAGGAACCGAGGTGGTGGAACAATGGTTTGGGCAGGGATCTCACTCGGTGGTCACACTGACTTGCATGTGTTTCAGGGAGGAACTCTGACTGGTGTGAGATATCGGGATGAGATCCTTGATCCATATTTCTGCTGTTATGCCGGTGTAATTGACAATGACTTCATTCTGACGGAAGATAATGCATGACTTCACCGAGTTGTAAATGTCGAGGAATATCTTGAGGGTCTTGGTTTGGAGTGAATGGAATGGCCAGCTCGATCTCCAGACTTAAATCCGATAGAGCACCTTTGAGACTATCTTGGTAGACAAGTTGCTGCTTTAAGTCCTCCACCAAGGTCTTTAGAAGAGCTGGAACAAAGCTTACTCCGTGTCTGGTCTTCACTTCCCATTTCGGTAACCGACAACTCAATTGCCAGCATGGAAATTCGATGGCGCCGATGCATTCAAGCTAGGGGTGGGCATATCCCTTATTAAAACCCATTTTTCTTATGTTTCTATGACATTTTACTACATAAAACTGGGATTATTATTTTTTCCAAGAATGGACTTTTCCAGCGAGATTGCCAATTTTGTTGTAAATCCTTTTTGAATTTTTGTTATGCAGTCTATACATAGCTGTTTTGTACACATGTTATCCGAATTTGGTGTTTCTATATTCATTCATTTGCAAATAAGGCGCAAAAAACCGGTCGTTCCTTAACTTTTGGAGGTCAGTGTCCTTTTTCCGGAGAAAATGTCTGGGCTGAACAACCGCCAAGCCCTGAATAGGTTCGTTTATCATTAGCGATTGTGGAGAATGGTACAGCACAAACTGAAGCCACTGCTTGTAAAAATCGTTAAACACGATAGGTATTTGCTAATAAACAAAACAACCGGGTGAATAAAAAAGAAGTCAGGCTATGACTTTTTCTCAATAAACATCAAAAATGCTGCCCAGACAAGGTCTTAAGAGAAGGAGATTAGTGAGGAAACTGAGGTTAGTAAAAGTAAGGAAAGGGGGAAGATGTTTCTATAAATAAATTGAAGGAGAAGCAAATTAAGCGGAAACCTTCGTTGATAGTAATGCTGTAACACGAGAACTTCAAGATGATAACTTAGTAATTTCCGATGAGGCTCTCTCTCTCAGATATTTGTCAAGGGTCAAAGTTTGGAGGTTCCCTAATTAATAAACAACTCCATAATTTATGATTTCGAGGATGCAACCCAGGCTAGCGGGTTGAGCAAAGGCCTTAATGACTCCCAGTTTCATTAGTGGCGAGAATTACTAAATAAATTTTCCCAAACAATCAAGGTTTAACTTATCTGGTAGAAATTTTAAAATAATACATCGACCTGGTAAGGGTTACAAAAATGCGGGTAATCTCAATAGATCAAGAGTTAGTAATTGTTGTTAATAATGCTCTCTGTTGCTAATACTTTATATAATTTAGAATTGATACGTAAGTTAAAAGGATCAACCCATGAGGAGTAATAATAAGAATATGCTTAATTCTGTCTACTTTGTATATTAATATAGACATGTTTGCTTAAATTTTGGTTAAAAGGCAAATTGCGAAGGATAATTTCTACGCAAAGTTGTACTCTTAATATATTGATATATCAACATATTGTTAACATAATAATTCGAATAAGTATTGGGATATGAGTGTTTTTAATTATATAGAATATCTTTTTATTAGGGATACTAATCCCATTTGTCTTGTCATTTGAATTTGTGTAATTTCTCTAGCAAGAACACTCGCTCAGTAATGGTAAAACAACTGTAAAATGAGTTTAATTTTTTTCTGTAGTTTTCAATGCAATTCAGGAAATACTTTATTGAAGTGATATCTTCTAATTTCTAAAGGTCAATTTCCTTTGTCAGCACCTGAACTTTTCTTCGGTGAAAAGTTTTGAAAGGGGAAAAGTTGTACGTTTTGCACAGTTGCTACATCGGCTTCCCTGTACTGATGGTATCATAGTTCACATCCACACCTCTAAAGCTCCTCTTGTACCTCTAAATATCGCGGGTCTTTTTATCTGACATCGTTTCAACAAATGATGGTAATGAGAAAAACACCCCTCCACCCACAAGTTGGAACTCCGACAGGCCTCACCCCAACAGAGGTAAAAGGAGTCCGTTTGGAAACACCAAAAAGATCGTCTGTGTTTGCCTCCTCCCTAACAAAGGACATGTTCTGTAGATTTCTAGTAGGAATAACTTGGATTTAAAATGTAAATATATTGTATTTAATAGTTAAAATAAATCACTTATTTATTTTCTTAACTACCACTGTCTACTATCATGTTTTATCCTTTTGTGTAGGGACCCAGGACCTACAAGAAGTCTTAAGACGTTTCTGGACGTGTAGAATAATTCATTAGTAGTTCTAATTTAGTGGTGTAATGGAAGATGACTTTGGTTCGATTGATTTCTACAACACTCAGTACTGGGACAAAACCGAACCCTTTCACTCGAAATATGGTTTGTATCAATTGATGCAGGTTTTGTAATATCAGCATTTTCCCAGACAACAAATGGCTTGCAGAGTCAGAAGAGCTGCATGGCCGATCTAGGGGATTATTTTGTATGGGGATGAGCGTCGGGATTTTAAAGTGTTCAAGGTAAGAAAGTTTAACAACTCCTAGACGCATATCAAAAGTGTATTTCATAACCATTCAAAGTATTCAGGAATTTCTTAATTGCATTGCACTACCATTTCCTCTCATGCAAGAAAAGAAAATTTGTTAGGATGTAACACTTTTTTTTCTACTTGAACTCACAACATTTAGTAGTTATATTATTTTCAAGGCCCTTAAATTTCTAGAGGCAACTCATTTCTTTTTTTTAACTTGAAAAAAAGTAACGGCTAGAAATTGCATAGTCAGTTTCTTGTATGTATGAATATTATATTATTTTTAATTACTAAACGCAGGTCATACTATTTTTCTTTTATCGGTTTAAATTTTGTGACATACAAATACATAAATATAACTAAGTGGTACGTGTGTGACTGTGTTTTTTAATTCCATTAGCAGAAGTACAACATCAATAAAAACTCTGTGTAAAACTTGATATGGTGTAGTTATAGTGTATACCTTTCTGAACGACTATGCAAATGTTACTACTATCTAAGTGACCAGGACCACCGCGTGGGGGGGGGGGGCAAAATTGTTCACCGCATAAGGACGCCTGGGCTTGGGGGGCACCAAAATTTATAGTATACTTATAGTTTTTTTTTTAATTTAATGTTACTTAAATAAAAGATGTTACTAATGCGTTTTCAATTTTGCATGTTTTATATTTTCTAAGCAAAAAATTGCATTTTATTTTTATTTTATACTAGCTGCACCCTGCCACGCGTTGCTGTGGATCAGTTTGGTTAAAGAGAAAACACATGTTTTCAGTATATTTAAACATTTGTATTGGAAGTATGATTTTTTTATAACAAAAAATGATATAAATATATTTACACAAAACTTTCCTTAACTGATATCATTTGAAATTTGTAAGCCAAATACTCGTAGTTATTACAGCTTACTTTTGTCCTTATGCTATGAACCTAAATTTATTTACATTGTCTTTATAATGGAGACTTCAAGTTTGAAGATAAATTTTAAATGGCTCCACTTCGGGTTAATTGAGGGCAATGGGTTAGTTTTACAGAGCTTATGGATACTTCTGTTAAATCAGAGGTATGTTCACGAATGCATATTTCTACAAATTGTCATTCGGAAGCATGAATTGTATTTCTTGATATTATATAGAAAATATTTTGATTCAGCAGTATATCTGACAGGGAAAGTTATGGCTCTGGTGGTTCTTCAAGTAGAGGCAGTTTAATTTTTTCAGAGATACAAAACATTCCTTTTGTTTCTCCCTTAAATTTCAGAGCATTGCAATACGGATACACTTTATCCATTGTGCTGATGAGAACATGCTGGCTCAACCGATAATCTTCCACTGGGTTGTAATGGAATAAAAGGTGACTGTTATTGTGTAATTGCTCACCACAAAGTCATGTTTGAGACTGATGTGCTGTTTCTGATATGACATCATTCAGCCATTCGCAACCTATTGTATTCCTTTTGCTGAGAACAGAGCAGATCTGATGTTGCAAAACACGAATACTGTGCTCGCAAATGTGCATCCTCAAGTCTGGCTGCATGTTACTCTGCTGCGCCCTCAGCATGTGTTTGAGTCATTCTTTGTCTGTTTTTCCCCTTTGCTGATGCCCGTTCTTCCTCGGTTTGAAGTGCAATTACACTTGTTGCACTAATTTTGCCTTGCGAGTATGATGACTTAAGTTTGATTTCCTGCAAGGCATTATTTTTATATAGTGAAGCCAATTGACTGCACTTGATAAAAAAAAAAAAAAGGTAAAACAAAAACATATTAAATTTCAAAACACTAAAAAAAGGAAAAATCAGGAACAAAAAGAAAGGGAAAAAATAAAAAATGCTAATTAAATATTTAACTTTACACGTACATCAATTGACATAGCTCAACTCTAACTCAATGAGAGGCTGAAGATATTTTCAATCGAATATGCAAGGAAAATTCAAATATAAACACGGAATTTGCAGCAGAAATCTACGACAAAGTGTTGATAATGGTGAAAATTTTTTGCAATTTACAATTCGATTAGCATTAGCAGTTGTTATCAACAAATTTAAGGGCCTACATTTAAAATAGAGTGGCTTATATCTAGACACAGACTGCTTCTCATATGGGCAATTACTGCAAAATCTGGCATATAACACGCACCTATACTTTCAAGCTACAATTTTTAATTTTTAGGTATATTCGCCGCATAATGCGCACCCCATTTTCACATAGAAAACTGGAATGTACGCGCACAGTGCTCTATAATTACTCTATATTTTGAAGTCCTTTATCCGAGGTATTATTCTAAGTTTTTGAAAAAAAATAGAATACTTCTAGTAGTACAACCCTTTAAGTTCATAAGGAATGCCGTTTCTTTTAAATAAGCAGTATTTTGATGTCGTAGTCTAATTTCTTTAATGCTCATCTCTTTTTTTTTTAAATTTTATTTTTAAAGCTATCATTTTTATACACGGCGTAGATTTTTGTGTTAAAAGTGCACGCTATACGCTGGATTTTACGGTATTTATTTTTTGGGTACTTAAATATTGTCATCACCCCAGCCGAATGGCCGCCATGCAAATCACATCATTTTCCATCCAAATCTGATTTTTTTCCATAAAAAAAGTTAGAATCTTTGTTGTTTAGATATTAAGGTGCGATAGGCATGGCACCAATTTTGTTAAGGTGATGCTAATACATAAGTACTGTTGTGTGTTTCAGAGCAGCAGTCAAAATTTCTCACAGATTGGTGATCTGTGAGAAATTTTGAATGGTCCGCAGGAAAATTGGGACATTATTTATACTTTTATAAAGTTTAGTTAAAAAAAAAGATGAAAAAAAAAAAAAAAAAAAACACATTATGGAACATGGATTTTACTTTACTAAAAACTTTTAGTTGCCACTTTTAACGAACTTCAGATTTCCCATCGAAATTTGAAAGTCACCTATTGTAATCATAGTAAATTGGTAACAAAACAGTTCAGTCTGTTGATCATTGGTTTGTTATTGCTTTTCATGAAGTTTATTTTCCAGGGTATGGAAACATAGATAAAGACGTAAATATAGCTGTAGTGGTCTGCCATATAGTGGTCAAACCTATTAGTTGTTCACAAAAAAATTATGAAGTTATACGTTACGTGGTTCATGAAGTGATGAAGGTTGGCAATTGCTATTCTAGAGTAAGCACAAGAGACAATTTTGTATCTGCACAAAGAACGAAGCAACACAAAATGTCTACCAATATAAGCACTGTAAAATTACTCCTTTATCCTCAAAAAGAGCCATTTTAAGTTTATTTTTAAACTTGGCACCTCTCCTATGGAGACAATGTTAATAATTTGAGATTCATAATATGGACAAAGAAACCATAATAACTTGGAGTATCCTGTTAAATTACAAATGAAATCTGTTTAGAAAAGTTTTGTTTATGTATATTTACACATTTTTTTATATAAAAAAATCATACCTCAAGGGCAAGCGGGTAATTAGGAATGTGTTTTTTTCTTTTCTTTTTTTTAACCAGACTAAGCTACAGGAATGCAAGGCTAAGTACAGCTAGCTATAACAAATTTAAGTGTTAAAAAGCTATAAATAAATTAAAGTTCAACATTTTGATAAAATCAACAAAAACAGTTCCAAACAAAGGTACTATTACATTTATGTCAACCCCGATTTTGTATGTGTCATACACGGTGGATTGGCAACCATGTGCTTCCTTTCATATAATGTTGCCAATACGGTTTGGATAATACGTAAATACCAAAACGAACACAAAATATACATCAGAAAATCTTAACTTTCCCTGTTGTATTTTGCAATAACACCAAATAATATTTTGAAATCACACAAAATAGATCCTTTGCCAGTCTAATGTTATTGACCCAACTTTTAGAAATTTCAACAACTACTTAGTGGAAAAATTCACAGTCAAGAGCAAAAAAATATTATTGTGTACAATCAGGCACATAGAATGTTTTTACCTTATTGAATGCATATTGCAGCATTTGGTGATGTCTTTTGATTTTAGGTAAATGGTCAACTAAAAAAAATACAACATAAGTACAAAAAAATAAAAATTATATACTAATTTAATTTAGGATCACTGAAGAAAGATAAAATAGGTGAAGGATTTCAATCGGTATGCTACTTGTTTGTGGAGAGATTTGGAAATCGCCCCAAACAGATCTGTAGCATACAAAATTTAAATTTATATATAAAATTTATCCAAAAAATATATCCCGAGCTTAAAAATAAATTCAAAAACGAAATACAATACTAACGTTAATTGACATAAAAGGAACTGAACTATCTTTATTATTGAGAAAAGATAATTTGAAAAAATGATTACAATCTTAAGACCACCTGCTTCCTCGAAACATATTTCAGCCATCTGTCTGTTTTGCTTGTTTGCTCACACCTATTCCAATTTGACGTGGAATTACCCCTCACACTGGTTTTTCATGGTCAGTACGATGACCTAAGTTTGATTTTCTGCAAAGCAATTTTATGTACTGAAGCCGATTGACTGCACTTGTTTAAAACAAAAACATATGAAATTGCAAAACAGCTCTGAGAGTGGCCTTTGTATCAAAATTCCTTTGGGGGCCCTTTTTCAGATATAAGTACCATGTTAGTGGGACCATAAGAGCTTGGAGTATTCTGTTTACAAATTACAAATGAAATATGTTTAGAAATGTTTTGTTTATACATATTTACACATATTTTTTTTATAAAAAAAAAATCATATCTAAAGTGCAAGCGGGTAAAGATATTAGAAATGTGTGTTTTTCTTTTCTTTCTTTTTAACCTGGCTGAGCCACAGGAATGCATGGCTGAGTTCAGCTAGCTATAACAAACTTAAATGTTAAAAAGCTATAAAAAAATTAAAGTTCAACATTTTGATAAGATCAACAAAAACTGTTCCAAACAAAGGTACTATTGCAACTATGTCAACCCTGATTATGTATGTGTCGTACACGGTGAATTGCCAACCATTTGCTTCCTTTCTTATAATTTTGTCAATATGGTTTCGATAATATATAAATACACTCACTTCCAAAAGTTAAGCACGGAGAGGAAAATGCTAATTTCCGGAAGCCAATCAGAAATGAAGATGCAATTTGCTGCAGAGGTAGGTGGTAGTATGCAAATATGTTAGGTAACAGCCAACCACGCTTTCATGTCAAGAAATATGCAAAAAGGGCAGTCTTATGAGAAGCCAGCTTTATGAAGGGTTACGGAAGTTAATTGTAAATGCTGATAAGAAGGTGCTTAAAACTTTCGTACAATTTGTTTTCAAGACATACGTGTTTCTATGACTTCCAGAAAACGAATTAAAGATTCTGAGAGCTGGCGTGCTGTGAGGCGGACTGAAGCAGGACAGTCGATCACAGATGTTGCTCTTTTCTTCGGCGTTCATCATTCTGTAATTTCACGTTTATGGAAACTATTCCAAACCACACAGACAGTTGTCCGAAGGCCCGTAGGTGGTCACCCAAGGCTTGCAACCCCCACGGAAAATCGATATATTACTTTTGTAGCCATGCGGAATCGCAGAGCGACCTCCACACGTGTAACATCTATGGTTACAGCGTCCATTGGTAAGGCTATATCTGAGGCTACTGTACGCAGAAGATTACATATGAATGGACTGTATGCCCGGGTACCTCGAGATTGTGTTCCTCTATACGTCCAATCAAGAGGGGCGCGATTAAAGTGGTCCCGGGAACATGGCAATTGGACTGTGTCTGACTGGGGCGATGTCATGTTTACTGATGAGTCAAGATTTGCTCTGGAGACAGATGAAAAGCGTATAAGGATATGGCGTAAACAAGGAACATGCAATCAGCCCCAAAACATCACCGAACATCACGGATTCCGAGGCGGAAGCATCATGGTGTGGGCAGGGAGTTCATTAGGATACCGCATCGACCTGCACATCTTTAAACGAGGTTCTGTGACGGCTGTCCGGTATCAAGATGAAGTCCTAGGACCCATTGTGAGATTGTACGCTGCAGCAGTTGGCCCTACTTTTGTTTGAATGGATGATAACGCACGTTCCGATAGAGCTGACATCGTCAATGACTACCTGGAGAGTGAAGGGATTGCGCGTATGGCTTAGCCAGCATATTCGCCCGACCTTATTCCCATTGAAAATCTTTACATTTCCCACCTCCAGCCACTCTTATTAAGCTGGAAACTGCTCTACAAGAAGAATGGCGATTGCTTGGTTCTGCGGTGGTTGACCACCTAATTGAAAGCATGGTTAGAAGGTGTAAACTTTGCATACAGATGAGGGGGATCACATGCCCTGTTAATGTCCTTTTTTTCATTTTATGCTGTTTATTTTCCCTTTATACATAATTCTGTTTAAGTATCCAGTATGACATTATCTGATAACTTACAAAAATTTAATATAGTTTTCATTTCTGTGTATAATTATTGATTTTGTTTTATGTATAAATATATATGCTACTTTACTGCCAAATTTTGTGTCAATCAAATAAGTATTAGTTGAATTTTTTGCATTTTACATTTTCGTGCTTAACTTTTGGAAGTGAGTGTATCACAGCAAACACAAAATATTCATAAAAAAATCTTAATTTTCCCATTTGTATTTCAGAGTACATCAAATAAAATGTTGAAATCAAACAAAATAGATCCTTTACTTGTCTAATGTTATTGCCCCAACTTTTAGAAATTTCAACAACTACTCAGAGGAAAAATTCACAGACAAGAGCAAAAAAATATTATTGTGTACAAACAGGCATAGAATGGTTTTCCCTTAGTGAATGCATGTTGCAGCATTTGGTGATGTCTTTTTGATTTTAGGTAAATGGTCGACTAAAAACAACATAAGTACGAAAAAATAAAAATTATATATTAATTTAGTTTTTAGGATCACTGTAAAATATGTGAAAGATTTCAATCAGTACAGTACTCCTTTGTGGAGAGATTTTGAAATCACGCCAAACATAGCATACGGAATTAAAATTAGTACTTAATATATAAAATTTATCCAAAAAATAAATATCCCGAGCTTAAAAATAAATTGAAAAACGAAATACAGTACTAAAGTTAATTGACATAAAGAGAACTGAACTAACTTCAACAATGAAAAAGCATAATTTGAAAAAATAATTACAATCCTACGACCAACTGCTTCCTCAACACGTATTTGAGCCATTTGTTTAGCTTGTTCGCTGATGCTTATTCAAATTTGACGTGGAATTACACCTCTTACTGCTTTTGCGTGGTCAGTATGATGACCTGCGTTCGATTTTTTGCAAAGCAATTTTATGTACTGAAACCGATTGACTGCGCTTAAAAAGGTTAAAACAAAAACATATGGAATTGCAAAACAGCTCTGAGTGGGCCTTGCATCCAAATTCCTTTGAGACCTTCCTTTGGATAAAATAAGCGGAAAATTTCAGTCGGTACGCTACTCGCGTTTGTGGAGATCACGCGGCCAGTCTTGATTATCATCAAAACTGTAACTATTTGGCAGAAAAATAAGTAGAAAGTGTAGTATAAGTAGGTCAAATACAATCTTCATCTTCTCTTAATAAAGAGAAATATATTTAGCTTAAAATTATATAAAGAAACACGATGAAAAATATAAGCAAAATCGTAAACATCCCGCGATAATGCTATCCAATTGTTGCCAAACCTACAAAACAAAATTTGAATTGTTAAAAGAATAATTTTAGAAAAATTGATTTATTAGAAAAATAATCCTAATTACGTCTCAAAGAACCAAAAATGTATAAATATGACAATCAACAAACATAACTATAGTAAAAATATGTATTAATCACGAAAAAACTGCGTGTAAAGTATAAATTTTCGCGTTCAGAGAGAATCGTGACATCATATGACGTCATAACACAGAAAAATCATTTAAAAGTTAAATTTTAAAAAATTTAGGGAGAATTACTAAATAATAAGTGCATAAGAACCCGTCCGGAATCAAATGCAACGTTATGTCAAAGTTTCAGAGGAAATGGTCAAGTACTTTCAGAGATTAGTGGCTTTGAACAAACACACCTTACATTTTTATTTATAAAGATTTTAATTTTATTTTACTTTTGTTTTGGTTTCTGCGGGTTGTGTTGTCGTTTGTGTAAAGCAAAATTTCATTACCGATACGAACAATACGAATACGTTCAGTGAGGGGTTCTCGCTACCACATGGAACGTGATAAAAATTAAAGAATTTGTATCATGTAACAACAGGAATTGGGAATGTTTTGTATCGGCATATATTTATTCTGTATGTACTGAGAAGCTGCTGCGGCTCAACGTCATTGTTTAGTTTGCTATTATTTTTTTTTTTTTTTTGCAATGATAATGTACATACATTTTTTAAATGCGACAACCAAAAGTCGCCATTCCAAATTATTATTGTATTCTCGACTTAAATATATTTTAATCACTTTAAGGGCACACGTATTTTGCTATTTTCTATTTTTTTCCTTAATTTGTGTGTTTAATAGTATTCTTTCTTGGTATTTTTGCATGGGGTAAGACAACTCAACCCTGGGCTCTTTCGACCCTCTCAAATGGTTGTCATTTCTGAAAAACTTTATTAAAATGACTAAATGCAAATTTATTCAATCTTTCTATTTTCCATTGAGTTGCACTTTGTGAGATAAACCAGATGCCTATTGCGAGTTCTAGTTTACCATCTTAGCCCCCAAAAGGGCCATGTAAGAATCAGTAGAATGCGCCACCGGGGCGGAATACTGATTCGTACATTTAAGGTACACCGTGTGTGTGTGTGCCCTTGAATTAACAGGGCAATTGATTTTTAACAGGGCTCTTATTTTTAATAATAGACGTAGTCATAAAAAGCGCACATTCTATGAATTGCTTCGCAAGCAGAGTACTGTGATTCATTGTGTGTGTTTTCAAATCATTCTTCAATTAGCTCACACTCTCTATAGATTTATTTATCTTGTTCGAATTTTCAATCGTTAATAAAATAATTTCTATTCATCCAATCAAGTTCAAATAAATTTTTTAAACTTGTAGTGGATGTCACTTGATATTAATACAGTTTTTTTCAAATTATAATTCATTAATTAAAATTTATTTTTTAATTTTAAATTTATTCTACGTTATTTCCTTTGAAGTTACAATTAGCTGCAACCAATGGTGCCAGTACGTTTTTTCTAACAAAGTAAGAATTGACGTTAATTTTTTTTTATATTACTTGTTTTTTTTTTGCTTATAATTGCTCCAAAAAATAGGATTATTATTTAGAGGTAAGTGAACAATCTAAATATATTGTTACGAAGATCCGGGGTTCAGGATTTTATGCCAATCAGGCGCAAACAACAAGACAGTTATTTAAGAGCGATGAGAATTTATTATAGAAAATCCAGTCCTTAAAATACATAATTCAACATCAATATTCACAAAATAAATCTCAGAAGGTATTCACACCTTCAACAGCTCTCAGACACAATTATTGGTGTCTAAAATACATGTATATAAAAGATTATTCACAAGCAATCACTCTTTCAACAGCAGAAGTAATCACTATTCACTTCAACAATCAAAGCAATACTAACTGATCGCTGGTCAAAACCAGACTTTCGGCGACCATCTCTCTATTTACATCCCTCACGGATAATTCGAGAAAAGACCCGCTTGCGTCATAGAACTTGAAATTAGTGGGTTTTATTTCAACATGGTCGCCAAGTCGCCAAAATGATCGCCAAAGTCGCCAAATTGGTCACCGAAAAATGACGCCAACTTGGCTCTATTGCCAAGATTTCTCCCATTGAATCACCATTATAACGTAAGGGACGGAGTTTGCTTGTGAATATTACAATTTTAACGTAAATTATAAATCTAATTTAGAGTAAGATATAAAGGCATTACACATCCAAGTACAAATTATTTACAATATTTGACATAAAATTCGTAACAGTATTATAAGTATTATTTTCATAGCAGTAAAGATTTATAAAAAGGAACAACTCATTTTAAGAAAAACTTTTATCTTTAAAATTAACAAAATAATCCATAAAACAACTCTTTTTATTTATCCCTATAAAAACCTAGATAAATCTTACCCTTAATTGGGCAGGACTTGATTTATCTTTTTCTGATATATACAATTACAATTTCCAAATAATGGAGAAAAAAAATTACTAGTGATTACAGCTTTTTTTCATTAAAAGTTTATAATTATTATGTTCCTGAGATGCTTTCAACATTTCAATTGCTTATCACAAATGCTTTTTAGTAATTTGTATTATTATTGGTTTAATTTACTTAAATATTTTGAGTCAGCAGAAATAAGAAAAATTTCCGCACTTAATTCTCAGAAATAAATTTTCCGGAAAAAAAGAAAAAAATTGTTTCTAAATTTTTAGTCAAATTTGTTTTTTTTATCTGAATCTTTATTTAGTAGTAACTCACATAAATGGGCATTCGACATTCAAAAAGTTTATTGAGAGAAAACCATATGATGGTGTATATGGAATGAAAACTAAATTTTTTTATTTATTGTTAGTGCAATAAATATTTTTTTCTAAACATGTTCTCAAAAAAAGAAAAAGTCCCAAAATAGAAATAGTAACGAGAGGAAGCTCATTAGAAAATAAACTCTAAATAAATACTCAGAAACACAATAGGATTCAACGGACAAGCAATTGAACCATCAACATCAACATCTGGGGGATTTCATAAATAAAATTTATCTCAAAAAGTAAATTCATCAGAATAGGATCAAGAAGAAGCCAATAAGAAACTTAGATGATGATGTAGAAAATTCGCCTGATAATAACGTAATATCTCAAAACGAAGATTTTGACTTGAAATTAAGTGGCCCTATACAATCTCTCTAAAAATTAGAGATTAATTCATTGAAAATGACCCTCCCCGCTTGATAAGCACACATTTTCCGAGAGATAATTTTGGCAGAATCGTTCAATTATAGAACATTACCGAATGGAGAAAAATTATTTAGTTCCCGAAACGTAGTTTTTTGCTTCCCATGTAAATTATTTAGTGAAAAGCTTATTAAGGATGGATCGGGCACAGTTTGAAAACACATCTCATCTTAAACATATTTCAAAATTTAATTTATGTACCATCTATGGAGCTCAACAAAGACTTTATGATGCAGATTAGGTTTACTGGCAATCGGTTATTAAACTATATTTATTTATTTCAATATTTAGCCCGGCAATGCCTTGCGATTAGAGGTTCTTCGAAAGAGTTGCATCATAGTGTAAACGGAAATTTTTTGAAGTGGGTTGAAACCATAGCAAAATTTGATCCAATAATCACTGAACATCTCCACAAAATTCAAACATCTCAAAAGAAGATTGTTCATTACTTAGGAGATCAAATTCAGAATGAAATTATAAGCATTTTTTCAGAAGGAGTTAAAAAGCATTTATTAACTATAATTAATCATCCAAATATTACTCACTAATTCTGGATAATGCATCTGATGTCAATCCTACCGAACAGTTAACTGTTTTAATCGATTTGTTTATTAAAACGAAGAAACCAATAAGGCCCAAATTGAAGAACATTTTTTAGGATTTTAATCTGTCAATGATACCACTGGTCTATTTGAATTCATAAATGGACATTTAAAATAGTTCGAACTAAATTTATCAGATTTACGAGGCCAATATTACGATAATGGTGCTAATATGAGAGGAACGCACAAAGGAGTGCAACAAAAAATTATTGAAAATAATTCTCTACATCCCCTGCTCTGCTCATTCTCTAAATTTAGTTGTAAATGATGCAGCTAAAATTAATTTCTTCGGAGTAGTGCAAAAGCTTTACAACAACTTTTCTTCATCTGTTAAACGTTTTGCAACACTATGTTGAAAATCGAACTTTAAAGCCACTCGCTAAAACCAGATGGGAAGACCTTTGAAAAACGATTTAAAGGGAATTTTGAGAGCGTTAATATATATTCAAGATTAGACAAGTGACATGGAATCAAGAAAAAAAATCAGATTTCGAAAGTTTCCTCGTTTCAATTCCATTAACATGATATTTTAAATATAGTTGTTGTTGTGCCACCTGCCTGACGAAGTAAGATCGAGGCTCGCGAAATTCATCGCGGCTAAGGGCTAGAATTTTTACGCCTGTCGTTAGCCTTAGCTTTAAGCACCATGCAGTTCGATTGGGCTCGGTTCCATCCCAATTTAGAGGGAGAAAATCCTGGGGGGTCAGGGGCCTCCCACCTCTCTTCCCCTTCCACCCATCTCACAAGAGGACTCGCGGCTCGACGGCTATTTAGAGTACTCCCATGCCGCGAAGGCACTATACAGTAACAAACATCCATGTCTTCTCCGGGATTCGAACCCACAGTTCCTACGGCACCGTAGTCAGCATCTCTAACCACTATACCGGTTGGGAGACTTCAAATTTAGTAAATGTGGTAAATGAAATAATGCAAAATTCTAAATGCGATTTACAAATAGTGTGACTGACAATTTACAAAATCTTATATCAGAACTAAATAATCGTAAGTCAGATTAAGCGTATGAATATGCATTTGCCAGTGCAAGTATCGTTGTTGATGATTCGGGGATGAATACTGATTTTTTACAAAGTCGAGAGAGAGAGAGAAACAGGTTTAAAAAGAAATTATTTCAAGATGAACAAACCGACAAAAAAATCAACAATCCAAAAATTTAAGGTTGAATTTTACCGTACAATATTAGACACAGCTATTTCTTCAATTGCTGAAAAAGTTAGTTTCAATCAATTAAAAGAACACATTACAATTACTTCAAGGTACTATATATCTAATTTAAGAAACTGGAGTAAAAAACAATGAAATTTTAAAACACTGTAAAGAATTGGAACAAAAATTAATCGATACTAAATGAAAAGGTCATTGATGGATTAAATTTGTTCGAAGAAATCAAATATTTGTGATGTTTTACCTAAGAGGATATGTCATCTATTGCAGAAGTGGCTGGCGGACCTGGAGGCCGCCAGTAGGGGCCCCAATCTTGATGGAATCGTGCTTTAAATTCAACGTGCAACAAAAAGAGCTTGAACCGATATTGCTAACCCAATGGTTTCCATAAGTAGCGTAACCGAGAGTATTAGGATCCCCTGCAAAGTCAGGTTTTGGGCCCCAAGCTAGATCTTACAAAGGGTAAGTACTTGGCGTCAGTCAGGCTTTGAGACCCCTAGAACTCTGCCTCCCCCACTATGCGGGGGTGTACGTTACGCCACAGATTTCCACGGACTTGATTCGTGCAGCATCTTTCTGCCGTATATCAGATGTGTTGCAGTCTGTACAAAATTCACATGCGTTCTTTTTTAGGTGAAGGGTCAATATAGTCTCCTTCTGGTTCAGAATCCTCTGGAATGGTTCATAAAAGTGGCCCTCACTGAAGTCTCTGATACGAATGAGGAAACTTCCCTTTGAAACAGATGGATAAATATGAAACTTCCCTAATTACCATGATTTAAAATACCATACTCCAGAGAATAAATACTTGTAGCAAATCATTAAAATAAGTTAAGAGTGGGTATTATTAAAAGGATCTAATCTACTAAAATCTCTGGAAAATTATATCAATATTTCAGAAATGAATTTGGAAAAAGGGAACAAGTATCAACGGATTTATCAGGGCTTTCGTTTAAAGAGGAAGCTAGACAAGCTGCAAAAGAAATTATTTTCGGTGAAAATAAATTATGAATTTTTAAAAAAGGTAAAATTTCATAGTGAATTCATTGTATGCCATTGGGCAACAGCAGGTGAATTCATTTTATGGGAACTATCTCGAAGAGCTGAGAACACTTGACTGCATTTTTTGACGAGGGATTCATTAAGAAGAAAGTTACAAACACGTTTAATTTTGAATTGGATTAATTTTAAAAGAAAATTATCGAGTTGTAAGATAAGTACTAATGTAAAGACAAACTTAACTCAGTGGCGTAACAGCCCACGAGGGTCACACAACTCAGTATACGCCACCTTAAGCCCTGAGGTGCAGGAGTAGATGATCCGGTCAGAGGTCAGTCTGACATGAAAACCCCAGTGTTAAGTTCTTAAGCACAAACTTGGTACTCATTATCCACCCAATTAAATAATGAAAAGCTGAGTCAACCTTGTCCAGCCCGGGGTTTCAACCTCGGACCTCTGGTGTGGAAGCGCGATGCACTTACCACTCAGCTGCTGGGTTTCAATGTAAAGCTGCTTTTGAAAATATTTTTAACAATACCGATATCGAACGCATCAGGTGAAAGATCTTGATAAGAGTTAAGGCTACACAGTACCTTACAAATTTCAATAATACTGAATTTTTTTTTTTTTTTGGCATATATCATTGAGAAGCTTGCCACCAAATTTCAAATTCTGCTAACAAATTAGTCTCAAGATATTTGAAATTTTCTGAGCTTAGGTTTTGGTTCCATTTTAAAGCCTTTTTCATTCTTAAATTGAATTAATTAAAAATATTTTTGAGCACAATACACCCTTTCACTGTAAAATGGTTCTTAATTTCAATTCTATTACTAAAATCATTTCTGCTTGATTATGTTTTCAGCTTTTTGAGTTCTCATAATTATTTAATTGAGCTTGATTTCAAGGCTAATTTTGTTTTAAGTTTATATAACTTAGAAGATTTTTTAATAATTTTTTCCAGTTGAGAAAATGCCACGGTTAAAATTTTCTCAAGTTGTAATAAGAAACGATATTTGGAAGAGATGGAATACTACTGAAAATAATACATCTAAAACCCAGCCCTTCACTGATACTGTAATAAGACTTCCGTGAATACAAGCATTCTGACTATATAAGTATTGCAGATAAAACTGAATATATTTTCATGATGAGCCAAACTTCATTATAGTAAACATATAGTCGCATTATATTGTGGTATTTGAGTTCTTGTTGAGCGAATTTAAAACTT
>BMAV01016387.1:510185-550230 GCA_019973955.1 Trichonephila inaurata madagascariensis
GTGATGTGTGTCTGCTCTGAAATTCTAAACATTTGCATATCTCAACTCCGCTAATGCATGTTGTAAATTTCATGTTATTTGCATGCTTCCTTCAGGGTGTTGCATTTACGGTGGTCAGGAGTGTATAAATTATTTTTAATGTAACTGTGTCTAAAAATATTTTTTTGAAAAAGGGTACTGTGTAGCCTTAAAGAGTGTTAAAATTATTTAAGAAGCACTATGGGGGAAAAAAGACAAATTGAACAACATGACCATATTACATTGGACACAAGATATAAATATTGCAAGATAAGTAAATATGCCAAAAATAATTGATGACTTCTCCAGAAAGAAATCAAGATTGTACTGCAAAATTGTAAGTTCTTAATTTTTTTTTTAAATACGATTCAAATTTTTCTTCAGCATTCAATTTTTTTACTAGCAATACAATTTTTTTTTTTTTTTTTTTTTTTTTTTTTTTGAGAATTTAAGTTCAGCGAATTATTTCACTGATTTAGTTTTTCTACTCTTGAGCCCATGGGCCTCAAAACTTCTACTAACTTAAGCCGCCTCTGATCTATTCATGTTTTAAATTAAATTTATGAAACCGATACAATGACATTTCAGTTCGAAAGTCAAATGTTGAATACTATAAAAGAGTATTTCCTATAGAATTTGCAGCACTTTTTATAAGTGTGCCACAGAACCCAAATCTAAATTTCATTTGGAACAAGGGTGCCCATGCGTAAGTGACAGTCTTCGAGTACGCAAAGTAATGGTTAAGAATTGATGGTTTGCAAGAGTGACTGATGGTCACGCATCATAAGATTAATATTTGTAGAAGAAATCGTCAAGAAGGGATCAAACTTGGAACTCACCATACTATCTGACTTGAAGAAGAATTATTCAAGGAGCTTTAATCAAGATAAGTAGTTTCGATAATTTAGTTACCTGATTAGATCATTGATAACGATATTCCAAAATAACAAATGGGTCCAAAAATTAATCCCCTTTCAAAACAACGAAGAGCAGAAGTCCAACCCATTTGCATTTTGCCCATTCTGTCATTTAAAAAGTCAGAAACAAGTGAAAAAATATTTATCGGAATTTATCGCTTTCTTAAGGAGTCGTCCATCCGGTAAGTGGTTAGTGATGCTGACTGCTGTGCCATAGAACCTTGATTCAAATCTCGGAGGAGGCATGGATGTTTGTAAATGCATGGCTTCGGGGCACTATAAATAGCTATCGAGCCACAAGTCCTCTAGTGAAATGGGTGGAAGGGGAAGAGAGGTAGGATACTCCTGATCACCCCAGGGTATTTATTCTCCCTCAAAATTGAGGTGGAACCGAGCAAAATTGCATTGTCACCTGTATGGTGTTCAAAGCTAAGGCTAATGACAGTCATAAAGTTCTAGACCCTTGCAGCGATGAATTTCGTGGACCTCGATCTGATGTTACTGTCGATCAGGTGGCATAAGTAGCAAAACAGAATTCAAGGTCACCACATGCATTGCCAAAAGCACCTTTTATATTAAGATTGAGTGTAGATGTTTCTTTTTACCTTTCTGAACCACCTCATTCAAACGTAAAAGAGTGTCTTCAGTACTTTTTTGACCCAACTGATCACTTAAGAGAAAGTCGCAAATTCTGTTAACAAAAAAGTTTTTCTAAGCATTTTCTAAGAGCTGGAAGTAAGCTAATGCATTTAAGATTATCCAAATAAACTCATTGACTTTGGGGATGAGAATAACCTGGGTAAGTTTCCAAACACGTGGAAAAATGCTTAATAGGGAATGCTTAATAATCTTAATTGATACAGAATCCGCTGATTTATTTGGATTCACCTTAGAAACAATTGTATTAACTTCATCAAAGGAAAAGGAAGGATAAATAATAAGAGACTAGTTTGGGGCAGATTTTCAAAAGACGTTATATTTAAGCCAATTACACTGTCTAATATTTTTTAATCAATGAAAAGTCAATCTAAACAAATTTATATAAATATAAAAAATTCTTTATAGGAAAGAACCACCGCGTGAAGAAAATGTATGACTGATATTAATTTTTATGATGACAATAGAGAACTATAAATTTAATCTATCTCTAGAATAACATTCAAAATATAGCTACCATACTTTTTAGAAATTTTCATAATGATATTTTAACCGAGCCAGTAGGAGATCTTAGAGCCCTAATTGAAATCTTAAAAAGTTATTTTTAAATACCAATGGTAGTCTTAACTATTTTTTAAAAAATATTTATTGTTAAAAAAATTAATTCAACACATTTTAGTCAACTTTTATTGCAAGGGCGAGTACAGTACCTTGCACAGAATAAATATTTTAAATTACTGAAACATTTGATAACACTTGTATTAGGTCATTCCATTTGGTATATTCTAAGCAATGCAGAATTTGTTTCTATTGTGGGAGTCCTACCGATGTTTATCCTAATTACAGACATCAGTTAGGTTTTATACACAGCTTTGAATTTGGTGAGGCCACAAAAAGCTTCTATTCCTGTAGAAAAACTCTTCTCGAGATGAAGTGTTTCTAAAAACAATTTGATCCATTATGCAAGCAATTTCTCCGAATAAAGAAAGTCGAAGGGATCTTTCCAAAAAAAGAAAGGAATCATGAGAGTAAGAACGAAATTTCATTTAGAAAAGGTTTGGAAGAAGATTGAATTTTGCAGTTTTTATGAACCATACCAGAAATCTTCCTTCATGTGCATTGTTTTGGCAGAAAACTGTTATCTACCTTTCATACGAAATACTTTCGACTCATTTTTGAAGGCTGTTTTTACAAAAGGGTTGAAATTCGTGATACCATTGATTTTCAAAATTCTTCAAATGAATACTTTAATCGTCTAAAAATCTTTGAGATTTTTGAAAAAAAAATTTAGTGTTCGAATTGAGAATTTCTTCAATTGAACAAATCTTCAAACGTTATTAATCTGTATCGATTTCCCCCGTTTGTTCGTAATCTTCAATCGAACATTTGAAGTGAATTCTAAATTTGTCCTAATGGAATCATAATATTTGAATCATTTAGGAACACTTAAAAAGAAGAATGAAGAAAATGAATGACAGATAAAATAAAAGGATGGCTGGGGAGAAAGACCAACCATTGATATCACAAGGAAAGACATTGGATATTCCCATTCCATTGAAAATTAAAAGAAAAGTAATTGAATTCAATGCCATTTTTTTAGGATGTCGAAGAGGGTTACGTAAGAGGAAATTAATTTGTTCAGCTGACCCATAGGTATCACAAGAATCCCTCGTTTGATATGAAAAGAGCGAAATCTTATTGACATTAAGCAGAATTCAGGAGGTTATTTTGGGGGGAAAAAACTTTGTATAGTTACAGTTGAAAGAGATGCTACCATTTCTTTCAAAAACTCGAGAGTTTTATTGTGGAGATTGAGTTGAGGGGCTTAATGACTAAAATAATGACAGGTAAAAAGCGTTAGTTCATTTCGATAGAAAATCATTTGGTATCAATTTTGTTGTATAGTTCTGTTACCAATACAATTTTTGATTTCATTATTCATGTGAACTTGTTTTAGGATAATTTGAGTGAACTCTAGTTAATTCATCATAAATAGCTAAGGACTCAAATGAAATGAAGCTCAAAATGAAGGGAGTGCAAATTACAAACTTAAACGAACAGACATTATTTTTAAAATTATAATCGTCAATTGACTTATATATGAAATGATATGGTATTGTGTCACACACAATAACCTTTAAGAAACATAAGGGCAAATACCACAGAAAGTTTATTTTGATACTTCTAGCATATGAGAAAAGTTTTTACTAATTCATATATGCATTTATACAGCTTCAACAAAATAGCAGGGAAAACTGAGGCTGAACGTTTCGGATCCCAAATTTAATTTAAACCAGCATTTTTCAATATTTCTTTAGCTAGATATCACTTATCGCATCAAAATCTATGATAATATGATAGAAAAGCAGACAAAATTGAAAGGTATTTCTAGTACACGAAAATATCCTCAATCTGTAGGATGAAAAAACTGGAACGGAGTAAAAATGTTTTTCTGAAACACTCGATGTCTATACAAAAACTCTATAAAAAAACTCTACTATTTACATTGTGAAGTAAAATATTTGTAGTAGTTTAAAATGTTTTTAAAATATTTTAGACTCATCTTTTTTTTTAAAAAAAAAAAAAAAACATGTGAAAGATGTTACAAAATACCTAAATACATACACAAAGATTTGATTTGAGTTCATAATAGAAAAAGAACAAAATAAAATGTTTTCTGAAAATTTCAATTCAATGTTTTAAAAAGAATTTTTGAAACAAAGCAAAGTGAAGCAAAATATTGGAAAACCTTTTCTCACGAAACACATTAAAAGATTTTCCCAGCATGAAAATTTTTCTACCCATTGTACATTTTTATGACGCCATATTTATAGCCCAAGCCTTTTTTTAGCCTTTGGCTGTTTTCGGGAAACTTTTGAAGAAAATAATGCTTTGATTAAAATATTCAATCGTTTTTAATTCCCATATAGCTTTTTAGTGCCACCGGTTCAATCACTGTTACTCATTAATTAAAAAAATGTAACAGTCCTAAATATCCTGAATTAAACAATATAACTGGAATATGAGCATTTAAAAAATTTTCTGATGGGCAAAATGTTTTTTTTAATAAAATAGACCACATGAAACTGTGTTGAAACTTTTATTATTATTTTGTGTCATGTCACCCAGACATTTTTTAGCAATTCTTTATCATATGTTTCTTAGTAGTTGGCTTTATCATTTAAATGACAAAATTAGGGGAGCCTGGTGATTTCTCCTTATATTCTTTTCCTTCACATAAAGGATTTTATATTTACATAGACTGTGTGTGTGTCTTTTCCTGTTACAAACGGAAATTCTGTCCATGAACACAGTTTGGATTGTTAGAGCATCAGTGAAAGAAAGCAGTTTTTACAGTAGATTGAAACTTTTCGAGGCATCCAACATTATTACCGATAGCAATGTTGTTATATACTGTTGGCCACCGTAAATGCAACATCCTGAAGGAAGCATGCAAATAACATGAAATTTACAACATGCATTAGCGGAGTAAGATATGCAAATGATTAGAATTTCAGCGCAGACACACATCACGCGCGCCTGTGGCGCCACCTCAAAGCGCTATTTAAGGCTTGGAGATTTCGAGGATTTCAAGTTCGGCAACTGTGTTTTTCTTGTGGATTTTTTCAAAAAACGATCACTGATGTCTCGTAGGAAACAGATATCAGCTTTTGATCGAGTTCGACGGAGGAGGGATAGTGGCCTACCGAGATTGTGGATTATCTTTCAGGGAAATCGGTAATCGTGTTGGACGAAGAAAAACAACTGTAATGCGGATATGTGACCGTTGGATGCAGGAGGGTACGACAGACCGACGTAATCGATCGCATCTACCTCAGTGCACCCCTTCACGTGAGGACAGACAAATTGTGCGCATGGCAGTGACGGATTCCTCAGTAACATCACGAACCATAGCACAGCACATTGAGTCTGTAATGCATCATTCAGTGTCTGCGCGTACCATTCGACGTCGTTTACAGCAGAGTGGTCTGTCCGCAAGACGTCCACTGCTTGGTCTACCCTTGACGCAGAACCACAGACGTCTCCGCCGCCAATGGTGGGATGAAAGAAGAATGTGGGCGGCAGAATGGAATAAAGTTGTCTTTACTGACGAGTCACGCATCTGTCTGCAACACCACGATGGTCGGATTCGAGTCTGGAGACACCGTTGAGAGAGGATGCTGAACAGCTGCGTTATGCACCACCACACTGGTCCTGCACCGGGTATTATGGTATGGGGCGGTATTGGATATCACTCTCGCGCACTCCTCTATTACGCATTATCGGTACTTTAAACAGCCATCGCTACATCTCCGAGGTGTTGGAGCCAGTTGTCCTTCCTTACCTTCAGGGCTTGGACACAGACATATTTCAACAGGATAATGCGTGACCACACGTGGCACGCATTGTCCAAAGGTTCTTCGTCAATCACCAGATTTAATTGCTTCCCTGGCCGGCTCGCTCTCCAGATCTTTCACCGATAGAAAACATGTGGCCCATGGTTGCTCAACGATTCACCCAGATTACACCCCCATTTGCCACACCAGATCAACTTTGGCAACGTGTGGAAGCTGCTTGGTCTGCTGTACCCCAAGGACACATCCTAAGTCTCTTTGAATCAATGCCGAGGTGTGTGTCAGCGGTGATCTCCAACAATGGCGGATACTCTGGCTGCTGATTTTGGCAGGAACCACACTTCACAGAAGTCTATAAATTTAATCATTTGATACTTGGTCAACATGCTATCTACAAAATAAATTTTGTTGTGCTATATCTTGTCTTTCTTGGTGTTGCATTTACGGTGGTCAGTAGTGTAGTTCTGTAGTTTATTAATAAATTAATCGATTAATTTTCCCTTTCCACCAAGACCTTTTGCATTCTTCTTTTAATTTCCTTAGACATGGCCCTATCTCTTTTTTGTATATGACTTATAAATTGTAGCTTTGTGACAGTGTTGTCACGAGAGATATCCTTCGCTTACAAAAAGGTCTTCTGTTCATGATCTCTAAAATATTCATTGTAATGCAATTATCATTGAACTATTTATCTTTCAAAAACTATGAAAGAGAGCCTCAGCAGCTTTCATATTTCCTTTGTAGTTTTAACATTAATGGTCCCTTTGTATATTTTACTTCATTATTTTGAAATCCAAAGTTTTGGAAATAAGAAACCGCGGCCAATTACGATTAGACAAATAGTAATAAAGTAAAGGATATTAATATAAAATAAGGTTTGGACATTAATATTATGTAAAGTCCCCATATAGTCTAATTGATTATGCTTTTACGCCTCTTTAAATACCTACTTCAGCGGGACAAAGAAAGTAAAAGGATACTTTGCTAAAAAAGACAACTGTTGTTTAATCAATACGGACACTAAAGTGTTCAACTGAAAATCTTACACTTGTTTTTAACGTACTCATTTCTTTAAAAACTTTAACATTTGTCTTGGTTATATACGAAACCAAAATCTTAGGACTCAATTTCAAAAAGGGAACAAGTACAATAGATGTTGCACAGAACTACTGTCAAAAATTACTGTCCTGAAGCACCTGCATCTGTTGGCACAAAAAAGCTTAGAACTTTTTCAAAACTTTTTACTGTATTACATGCTTGGTTAAAATTAGAACTAACTACGGCAAAAATGTTTTTCCCTTATAAAATGAGGGAATAATACTTGATCTGCTTCCACTTGAAATACTTTTATATCAAAAACAGAAACCGGTCTTGTAACCTAATTAAAAAATTGCAATGAATTCTATCCATTAAAAACAATAGGCCAAATTTTATACCAATATGAAATCAAATCCTGTCATAATTACATGGTCCATGATACTAGGAAAAGGACGACAACTGAAAGCATCCAAAAGAGTTGGATTTTTTCTAAAATCTTTGGAGAGAGGAGAGGAGTCACATAAAATGTTGTTCGACAGCTGCTCATAGTGTCTTCAAAAACGGCGGAATGACCTCAGCTCTTTCTTTGTAAATGATTCAGCACACTCCGACAAGTTTCGGTTACTCTACAGAGAACGACGTCTACCGGCTATACGTAACGCGCACTCACACTGCATTTCTAATCATTTCCATATCTCCCCGACATGTACCTTCATGCCAAGTTTCGTTAGGATCCCGCAATTATTTCTTGGTGCGTTAATTTTTTTGTCCACGTGCGTATATAAAATTTGAATTATGTCAATTATATTCCTAACTGAATGCTTGATAATATCAATAAAACATGACGAAACTCTAAGGTATATTACATGTAAATAAGTACGGAATTTTTCAACCAATTGTCTCAAATACAAATGACAGATATGCTTAAAAAGTTGCTTCCTTCTGTTTTGCTCTACATTTTTTTTTACTTTAAATTATTTCTTAAACTAACCCAAGAGACTCAAAAAGAGACGATAATTAACTCCCTTATAAAGCTAGAAAACAGAATTCTTTGCACATTGACATCGATACACAGAGAGAACAAAAAATCGCATTGAGATCAGAGACACCAAAAAATGTCACCTTCTCTAAGTGGATAGTATTACTGGATTTATCAATCTCAGACAAATGTAAAAGGAAAAAAAAAAATCAAAATGAGCACATTCAGAATAAGATTCACGAAAAAGGAATTTCTATCGGCAGAAAGAAAATCTCTCATTTCCCCCTCTCGGCAGGTTCTCGAGCTTGTCAAAATCTAGTACTTAACTCCTATCTTTCATTTCATCTTCAAGAATCAAACTAATCACCTATTTATTTCTTCCGAACATATGGCCTAGCCAATAAACATGTCGAATTCCAGATCGTTATATTTAATAGCACTATATGTCAGCATTAACTTTCAAGTACAATCATAAAATCCGTGATACTTACCCCATCGGTGTTTTAAGTGCTAAGCCACTTAAAACACCTCGTGGGGTGTTTTTTCCTCCCTGCTCTTAGCGTCAGAAGAGATGTACTAATTCTAGAATAAAGACCTTTTTTAAAACTAAGTCTGATTATGGCTCAAAACATGTCATATATATATTTCATGAAGCACCTTAGGTGACATTTTCTCAAACCGGCTCAAACTGCGTTAATTTTAACGAAACCAGCAAATGATTTGCTCTATTTGTGAATGGGATTAATATGTCACGGCTATGAAAGATTACATTTCTGAAAAAACACCGTGAAATTAATGAATGTAGGGTCACAGTACCTAATGATGAGGTGGAAGAGAGGTGTAATTGAAATAAAGATGTTCTGCAAATAAAAATAAAAAATCTCTGTGATTGTTATGCATAGAAAAAAAACAAACAAATGTTGTACTGTGACGTCTCTCGCGTCCTTCTGCTAACATAACTCCTATGTTCTTTGACGGCCACGATTAATGGCAAAACTTTTCCAACCCAATACCAAGAAGAGAAACGGATCAAATATGTAAATGAGATAGACTTTAAAAGGATAGAAGCTTTGATGATAGGATATAGCGCGGCAAGCTTAGAGATAGTAGTGTGGAATCTTTCAGATCAAGAGTTAGCAGTCCGATAGCTTTGGAAGGAATAGAAACCCAATATAAAGAAGTTGGAATCTTCGTATATAAAGTGAATTATAAATATCTCTCTATAGGTGAAGGAAGGAGATCTGCAAAAGGTAATATTTGACATAGGTATTTAGATGAATCGGTTTATTAACTATAATTAAGATAAAGGATCTAGTTGCGTGATCTGACTTAAATACAAGGTTTAATTGGGTGTTAACTCTCACTTTAAATATAGTTGTCAAATTAGAATTAAGTAATATAAGTTATTCTTAATAAAAGTTGTATTAAGAACTACTATGTCTCATCATTTTGATAATCCCACACCTCTAGCTTACGCGGAACCGGAACGACATAGTCATCACAGGATGGCTATGTCGCAGTACCATTTTGGATTCTTAACTAGATGCGCCAACTTTTGAGAAATTCACCTGGAGTTATGTGCAATAGTTTTCTTTTCATGGTATCGTGTGGTATCTTTTTCTCATACCCCGATTCACATGAACAAGGTTATTTTTTACTAAATAGCAAACCGTTTTGTGACTGCGACTATAGTATAGATCAGTGGTGCGCAGACTTTTTTCGACTGCGACCCCTTTTGTAGAGAGAAAATTTTTGGCGACCCCTAAAAATAAATGTTCACAAATACGATGTAAATAGGGGCATTTCTTTCGTTTTATCGAATAAAAAAATAATCATTTCTGACACATATTAATATTATTTATAATTTAAAGAAAACATTTTTTGTATAACATAAAAAAATCAGTAAATTGTCTTTTAATGAGGTGTATGTGGCTGCAAGTTTCTGATTATCTCATCGATGCTCGGATATATGTTGCTAATTGCAATTCGCATATCATCTTCAGGGTTCAAACGAGAGCGGTATATAGTTTTTATTGAAACTAGTTTGCTAAATCCAGTTTCACATAAATACGTTGATGCAAATTGTATTAGTAACCTGATGGCATTCTTGCATAGAACGGGATATTGCTTTTCCACGGATAGCCAAAATTTTTGGCAAGGCTGAGTCTTAAATTGATTTCGAAGAGTATAATCACTAATCAAATCTATCAATTGCTCTTTCTCACTAATTCGAAGAGTTGAACTGCATATGTCGTAGGAAAATGGATCACAAATCCAACCAAGATCGTTTACAGATAAATCCTCGAATCTTCTCAAAAAATTTTCTTTTAACTTTTAAATGTGATTGAAAATGATGTTTTTAAATGTAAATATATCTATATTATTTTCCTTGATAAAATCATTAAAGCAGGGGAACATGTCGGTGTTATTTTTATTCAGTTGAGTTTGTCAGAGCCTAAGCTTATTTGTAAAAGCTTGAATTTTACTGGCTGAAGTTATGATAGTTGAATTCTCACCCTACAAGCTCAAATTTAAGTCGTTAAGTTTTTCGAAAATATCAACTAAATAGCTCAGCTTTCCTAGCAAAACTTCATTGATATAATAACTTGCCAATGTATGTTTCTTTTCGCTTAAAAACATGTACACTTCATTTCTCAAATCAAATTTCCTTCGTAGTATTTTCCCACGTGAGAGCCATCTGACTTCGGGTGTGTAACAGTAATCTCTCATACATTGAGCCCATCTCATTGCAAAGTATTGAAAAAAGACGGCTGTTAAGACTGTTCCATTTAATGTTGGTAATTGAACTAACAGCATTTTGTAATACGTTGTGCAACTCTTCATCCATATCTTTTGCAACAAGAGCTTGCCGATGAATCATGCAGTGATTAAATATTATATGAGGCGCCACTTTCTGGATTAAGCCTCTCAGCCCTTTGTTCGAACCTGTTAATGCTGCAGCACTATCACAGTACAAACCGCAACACAGTTTGCCTAGGTAAGGGACTTTGCTTTAAAATATTCATTTATTACTTCAAATATTTTTTCTCCAGTTGTTTTTCCTTCCAATCTTTTGCAACATAAAAACGTTTCTGTTATATCTTCATTAAAAATAAATCTAACGCAAATAATTAGTTGTGACATTTTAGTAATATCGGTAGTCTCGTCCAGTTGTAAAGCAAATTCAGATGAATTTCGTATGCCTTTTATGACTTCTGACTCGATATTTCGTAACATTTCGGAAATACGCCGAGACACGGTATTTCTTGTTAATGGTATTGTTTTTAGTTCATTTCCATATTTATCGCCATGCATAATTGATGTCATCTTAGTTGCTGCAGGAAGGATAAGGGATTCTCCAATTGTATGGGGTTTCATTGTTTTTCCTATTAGAAAAGAAACTTCTAATGAAGCTCGTAATGATTTCTGAGGTATTGTTGTAAATTTCTTTAGATTTGCACTTTGAATTTTCAGATTTTCAGCTCGTCTTTTAAAAAAAATCGGCATGTTTATTTTGAAGTTTTTTTATGTTTAGTTTCCAGATGCCTTTTTAATTTAGCTGGTTTCATGCTCTCGTTTGCTAATTTTTCGTTGCAAATTACACATATCTGGCGTTCTTCATCATCAACAACACAAAATGTAAAACCATACTTAATAAATTCCTCATTGTATTTTCTTATTTTTTTAGATGGGGCATTTAGTTCAGAATTTTGAGACTCCTAATCAGTATACGTATTACCTATTTATCCATTATGAAAATAGGGGTTAAATTTTTTTAACTAAAACAAATAATAAAAAAATTTATCATTTTTTTTCTCGAGAAATTTAATAAAATTAACAGAGATCCTTCTCTAATGATAGCACATACCTGATAACAAAGAGCAACAAAGCCCGATAAAAATATAACAAATCATGATTACACAACGTCACATGATAAAACTCGAGGAGAAACTAAAAGAATTGCAGGGGCCAACTGTTACATGCTACAACTTTACATGGAAACGCGCAGTAAAACATTCAGCGATAATTTTCTGGTCGTTTAGTTGGCCCTGGCTTCACACGCATGTCTACAAGATGACTCCCACAGCCCTTGATTACCACTCCATCTCGTACGGTGCGCATGCTCAGTGCGCACCGTTCGACACAGTACGTATAACATCAATACGTCGGACAAATAGGCGCTTTTCAGTAAAACTGGCGAATTACCGCGAAGAGGGCGTCATCTACCGGAGTGAAAAACTTGCGTCTTCATACTTTACATACATTACGCATTACGTTCAAAGAAAGAGCGAACAGCAGGAAATTGCAATTAAACAGTAAGTGGCGGCGTTTGACTCTTTATATGTACACTGTATGGTATGCAGCATGCAGGCATAATGCATTTCATAAAAATTTGGCGACCCCCAAAAAACTTCTGGTGACCCCCACAGGGGTCGCGACCCCTAGTTTGCGCACCTCTGGTATAGATGACGCTGTGGAAAAACCATCGTAAAATAATAAATTTGTAGCTAATGATGGAATGGAGGGTGTCCACATTTTCAAAAATGTGCTCGTCTTCACTTAGCCAAGTTACTTATTTTCTTTTTTCCCCCACCTATGTCTTAGTGCCCGCTTATCATCAAGTTACAGGACATCCTGTATATTGTTATGTGTTATTCCTTATGAAACGAAAGAAATCCAAATCGGGAATAGATAAAATATCGTGAAAAGAAAACGACAGTTTGTGTGTGTTGCTGATGATACATTCTTTTATGAATAGCTTTTAAAAGATAATTGTGAGTATCATTTTTTAATATTTTACTTACTTTTTCACCTTGAGAATATTAATCGGTGTTTTATTTTCTACTCGGTTTTTATTTCATCCCTATTGAAAACCAGAAATAGATAAATAAATGAATAATTATTGTTTCTTGAAAAGAAATATTTTCTTTTGAAGTAGCTTATAGAAAAATTCTGTTTTATTTAATTATGTTGAATTTCATATTCTAAAAGAAAGAAGAGTAATATTTTATTTACAGTTGCAGTTCATATTCTAAAATCGCATATTTAGGTAAAGTTATCTCTAGGTGATCTCTTATCTCTAGCTATCCAATTGTAACAGGAAGCGAGTAATGACCTAAAAGTAATCTATTTAAAAGGCTTGATTACTAAAAGTTAAAATTATGAAAAGGAAGTCTTTTCAAATATGCTTGACAGGGTATTATATGAGTGACAGAACTAAAAGGGAAACTTTAGAAGTATAAAGAAAAAAGACGTAGTTTCAGATACGAAGCAAGAGAACGCGAATTTGAAAAAAAAAAATATTATTGACATTGAATGCCTTGAAGTAAAACAAAGAAGTTTTGATTCAGTTGCTAAATCGTTTTTTATTTGGTTAAGCTTTTCCGAGACTTATGACAAAAGTTAATCCTCAACCGTATACGTTTATTCCTTGAACTTTTTGAGAAGCAAGCTAAGGTTATGTAAATTACTAAGGAAAGATGGGTGTCCTACCTTATTATTACTTTTCCGACAGAGATAAAAGCTTTAGTGGCGGGATAAGAAGCAAAGGCTTGCCATTTCATTAAAACCTGATTGCTTAAAATATTTAAAATATTTGCCAATAATTAGTTATCTGTTGCTACATCCGATTCCAAATTACATGATATTTTATCATGAAATTAAAACAAATTGAGATGGAAGTCCTTAAGATACAAAAGGTTTGAGATCCAACAAAGACCCTGATGGTCAGATCAAAAGGCGAGAGCCTAATGATTTTTAGGAACCTATCCTTAACTAACGGACATTAATAACTTCCACTACAGAGCTATTGAGTAAAATGAAGGAACTTGAGGAAAGATTCTTTCAGGAAAAACAAAACTAGGAGATTTCAAAGTTAAAACTTTATTGCGATCATATGTTCCTAGTACGAAATATAAATTCAATAAGATTCCTCCAAATTCAAAATTTGAAGTGGGAATAGAATTTTAGCCACAAAATGAACATTTCGACTTCAAGAAAACGGATCTGAGATACTTGTTGTGGATGAGAAAATGCAGATTGGATCGAATTGAAATGCTTTATCTCTGTTCCCCGAAGGGACTCGCAGAAAATGCTCAAATTGATACAATAAACTTTCATTCATAAGCTATCAAACGCGTCATACATTTATTTTGAAGTTTTAACTTCATGGGGATTGTGGAACAGCATGTGTTAACACCACCGATAGTGTGACTTGATTGCTGGAGAAATATTATACATCTTTTTTTCTCTGAGAGAAAGGGAAGAAATTCCAAACAAAATTAACGTGTGCGTTGTCGATGGCAGACAAGAAATTTTGCGAAAACATAGAATTTGAAGGGAAGCTCATTCCTACAACTTTTATTGCTATTCCAAATGGCTAAAACGTAACCGTAATCTTCTTGGAATGGATTTCCTGGGAGTCGTCCGACAATTACAAATCTCAATCCTGGACTCCAGAAAACCTGAAATTTTGAAAAAGATATACGCACACATATTTATTCCTACAACCAAAGCTATACTGTAAAGCAGTTGGGGAGAATTATTTTCTCTAGAGCTATGATGAAGGAATACGACTAACTAATGTACAAGTGACCATCATATTAAAAACCCGGCCCTCGTGGCTGTGCCTCTAAACCACCTAGTAAAAAAAAGAATTTTAAAAAACAACATAGACAATCCATTAGCGAAGCAGACAGGTATGCGTAAATCTAACTTAGAATCTTAGTATGTGGGTGAGAGACAAATTACTAGCAAAGAGGTAACACGGTTGGAAAATTTTGATAAAGTTTACCAAGAAAATGTTGGTATAGATAATATTTCTGATGTGAAGAAGAACCAAAGACAATAAATGTGTTGGAAAGAAGATGTAGTGAGCTTATTCTCAGTCCAAAATAGAAACTTTGTCTTTTGAAAATAAAAAAAGTTGTCGGAATTGGCCGGAATGTAATATTAAAAAAAGTCCACTCTATAACTTATGCTACGAAAAATACTTGTATTCCTCTAGGTTCTTCCCCATTTCATGATAAGGATTCTCAACCACTGCGCCAACAATTCAAAGGCACAATTGATACTTCCCATCGAAAACGGCCCAGGAAGAGGACATACCCAAAGTCTCCTGAAAAGAAAGAGCTTTCTTTTCGTGCTGTTGAGCAAGAAAGTTGAAGGGAAATGGAGCAGATGGTTGCCGAAAGTTTAAGCGCCTTCTTTTTTCATTTGAAATCATTAGGTTCCCAACCGACTACGTGCTATCTATAAGCGCAACACTTTTTCCTATTTTATAAAGGATGTAACAGTAACTCCATCATTTCTAAATAAAGTAAAAGATATATAGATATGTTAATCTCCTATTAACATAATAAAAATAATTACAGAAATTGTTAATATTTTTGAATTGGATTTTTATGCTGATTTAAGCCTTTTTGTCGCTTTTTCTCTAGAATCAGATTCAATTTTTCGACATTTCGAATTGTAGTTTTCTCTGTGTTTAATATATACACTCACTGGCTACTGAATTAGAAACCTTTGAAATTATCATTTGAATGCTTGCTAGGAAGTAAGTTTGTAATTTTTTTATAACGTGGGTTTAAACGTAATAAGAATGCTGGTGTAAGTAAGGTGTAAGAATGCTTTTAACGATGAATGAAAAAAATGGAAAAAATGACAAATCTTTCACCATTTGAACAAGGGCTCATTGTTGGTGACCATTCAGCCGAGGCCTCGATTTTGAGGACAGGAAATCTTACTGTGTTTGCAAAGGTTTTCACACAAAAGTTGGATTCAGAACTAACAGGCCTTTTCTGAATGATGTAATTGCGGTTCGAGCACAGTTTTCCAAGATCATGATCGACGTCGTCTCCGACGAATTGAATGGCAGAACATGGACTTTACTGTGCTTCAACTGACACAGTTATTCAGCAAAGGATCTTCCCCACAGATTTCCACTCGAATCATGAGCAGAAAATTGCAGAGGATAGGAATATATAGTCGAGTGCCTATGAGAAAACCACTTATTTCTGCCCGAAATGCAAACATTCGTTTGTAATGTTGCCGGGAAAGAAGAGACTGGACATCCGAGGTTTGGAAACGGGTAATGCTGTCGGATGAAACTTGCTACACCTTATTTTACACTGACGTTGAATTTGGTAAAATCCCTCAAAAGCCATGAATCCTTCCCAAGGCTCTGGTGGGAGTCTCATGATATGTTCTCCTGGTATGGAAGTGGTGTCCTGGTGTTTCTCGAGGGAAAACAAACAGCCTTGAGCAATGCATTTCTTACCCTGATGGTGACGGATACTTCATGGACGATAATGTAAGTGTTGAAAATTGATTCACAGAACAGTCTGAGTTCCCAGATCTTAACTCAATAGAAAATGTGTGGGATATGCTGGAAAGGCACATACAACAGCCATCGAATTTATAAGATTTCAAATGCTGCATAGTATGTCGACTCGATGCACAAACGAAGCAGGGAAGTTATCAGAGCAAGAAGTGGTCGAATCAAATATTTATCAAATTCATTAGCCAGTGTGTGTCTCTCTCTCTAATATGATAATTCCTTAAATAACTATACATATTTCTCTTAGTTATAACATTAAAGTAACTTAATAGTATTCTTTAATGTTCGGAAGAAAACTCAATTTTTTCTTATAAAGTTTATTTTTTGTATAATACGGATCTACATAGCGCGGTATTTTTAAAAAAGTTACAACAGTACTATCCCGGGGTTACTTCTACACTTTTTGATTACTTACTATAAAAATTAATGATTCTAATAAAATAACTCATCTTTAAATTTAAGGAAATATATAAAGCTACTAGCCGTTACCCGCCTACTTAGCTGAGAATGTCATGATGTTGTGAGAATGTATACTGTTTACATGTTCGGATGTAAGAAAAAAAAATATTCTTAAAAATCTCACCTCTGCTTTAACACTTTATTTACCGACGGCACTTATAGGTACCACTCAGTTTAAAATGACATATAATAATCATTTTTACGAATATTCTGATGATACTTAGCAGGAATATTCTTTTAAATCCACTCTTCCAAGATATATGGCAGCACGAGTTATATGATGAGTATTTTAGCGGGGAAAGCGAATAGTTTTATATCAGAAATTGTATTTTCAGCTAATATTTTAATCGGATTGAGAAGATTATCATTTTTGTTCCGAAAATTAGTTAACTCTAGAATGCTACCCATTCGTCTAGCAGACTACGACTATAACAAATAACCTTGTACACCACCACCCTCAAAAAAAAAAAAAAAAAAATGTAACGTGCAACTCAGTACCTTCATATGACCTTGGCTACAACGGATAAGAATATTTCTTGTTCTTAAAATATTTCCACAAGTAGTATTTTTAGAACAAAGTTAGTCTGAGAGACGAATGAGTAGCAGTAACGTTTGGAATTCAGAATCTGCCTTAGTTTTTTTCCCCTGCGTTTTTGAGATGATGTCGAAACGTTTTCGCGAAGAAATCTTTTGGGCTAAACTTGAGGCTATCTGAGAATTATTAAAAGAGTTAAGTGATGATGACAATTGTATTTCTGAAGATGAATTGGAAAATGGAGATTTTATTCAAGTCCAAAATCACGAATTTACAGATAGCATGATAAATATCAGTTTAGTGAATGCATATGTGTTATATACGCACACAATATGGCTCGGAAATCTGAAAAAGCATTATTTGGAAGAAAGTTTGCAATAAAGCGAAGGGAAAATCTCCTTGAGCCATGGTTGAAAAAAAGTATAAATGTATCAACTTTGCCCCGATCAACAAGGACAATTATCTGTGAACTTTTGAAATTGGAGCCGAACATTGAACCACCTGAACAACTGGAAACTAAAAAAAGAAAAATTTGTGCGTAGAATGATGCACAAAGTAAGTTGCGTAGAATGACACGCAAATTTTATTTATCATGTTCTAGAGCAGGGGTGGGCAGACTTTTACATTGCACGGTCTACTTTTAATTTTTTCAAGGTATTGAGGTCCACATTGTGACATAGGTGTGATGAACAAAAAAAAAAAAAAAAAAAAAGCTGTGAAAAATATTTGTATTTAAACAATAATAAATACAGAATATTGTACTTGAAAATTGACAAAATATTGTACAGTAGAAAAACTTACTCATTTAAAACTACGTTTTAAGTAAAACACACAAAATGCAAATATAATAATTATACCCAGAAATTTAATAATATAAATCGATGCACATAACACACAAACACACATTTTCAAACAATGCATAATACATAAAAAATAAATAATTTTTATTTAAAGTTAGTTCTTGTAGCTATAGAGTCTCATAGAAGACTTAGACTTCAAATTATCCGCCCCAATATTGAATACCTCGGTATCTAACTATTAACTGCTAATCTTACACTGGACTCTAAGTGGTCGTCTGTAAAACGGGAATGATATTTTGTCTTAATTATATTCTTAGTTCAAAATGTAGATTCACACAGATAGGTAGAGCGAAAGGACGATGTTAAGTGAATTGCAGCTTTTTCAAAATTGAAATACTTTACTTCGTCTATTAGATTCCAAAAGTTAATCTTTACAAATTACGTCCTTTTGAAGGAGAAAAAGAAGCTTCGTTTTCTTTGAGAGATAAAGAGAACATGTAACATATTTTTAGTTACATTTATCGCATTAGCATTGCCAAATGGGTATCCCATGAATGCTACTTTTGATTCTAGTGTAGTAATTCTTGAAAACGTCTCTCAAATTTAGATTGCATTTTTATTCTCTTTTATTCGCGGGTGTTCCCATGATCTTGTTAACCACCTATGTTTCTTTTAGTCTAATGTTTTATGTGAAGGCCCAAAATGTCTTGGAGGTCTATCAGTCGATCGCGATCGACTTAATGCCGGTTTTAAAGCAATGTGAGGAGAGTATCACGCTAAAATGTGTAAAGATTGCTTCTAAAATAAATAAATTTTACTTTCCTGCTTATGTGAAGTTTGGATGATATGAAATAATCTGCAGGTAGTATAATTTTTATGTTATTGACTTTTAAATTGAGTTTTAAGCTTTCTAAAACTTATGTCGTCTGGGAGAAGAATGGGTAGCATTCCTTAAAGTTTTTCAAAGGGTCGGGTTAATGTCAAAAGGTGTCTTATTTTTTTCTATGTTACTGAAGTTCTTAGAAAACGATTAGACTATGTATTTTAAATGAACAGTGTATATAATTAATTTGACAGTTGAATAGCTTTATGGTACTTACAAGTACCGACAGCCACTGGGTGTTAGAGCAAGAACTGTTTTTCATCCGTGTGGTTTATTGTTATTTTTTTATTATGTTGTAGTCATAACTACAGTGCAATAGACGTGTTTTTTGGCATGTCATTTTAGCTTAACTCATTTATTTTGCTTTATTGCTTTATTTAAAGAAATTTTAATTTTTAATCTAAGGTGTTTTTTTTTCCCTTTCTTTCTTTTTTTTTTTTTTTTTTTTTTTTCTTTTTTTTTTCTTTTTGTTTTTTTGATAAACAATTAAATGAAATATATATAATTATTTCAAAAACTAACAACATTTTAATTCCCTTACTTGTAATTGAGATTTAGCAATAATTGGACATTTTTAAGGTTCTAATATTATTATTTTCTTTTCATAGAAAGTCTGGAAAAAAGAGGCCTTGCATTTATTTCTGAAACAACCATCTGAAATCAGTGATTTACTAACAGTTGACTTTTTGGATGAAGAAGTCCCAGCAAATAATTCTGCTGGAATTTTCATTAAATTCTTAATATGATCAAGACACTGAAGAAAAGGCACAGTGGTTTATGTTAAGAAAATACAATATTTCCCACCACAGGATACAGTGCTTTAAAAAACATTCAATCGAAAACCCACTCAAAATGCACATACGTGTAATGAATTTTTGTGCATTAATGAAAAGAAAAACTGTTTCTTTGAATATCATTAAAATAAGTAAATGAGTAAAAGTTTTTATGTATAAAAAAGTAAAGGAATTCTAAAAATTTAAAAATTAGTTTTAGTTTTAAAATTAGTGTAAAATATTAGTTTTCTGTGGTTATTTAGCACTTTTAAGAGCTAAAACTGCTTTAAAAAAGTCATTCGGTCTTTTCGTATTACGAGAATAATTTAGACCTTTGTGGACTGACGGTACTTTAAAGTACCAATTTAACTACACGGCTGGCCACCGTAAATGCAACACCAAGAAAGACTAGAAGTAGCACTACAAAATTTATTTTGTAGATAACATGTTTTTTGATAAAGTATCAAATGATTAAATTTATAGACTTCTGTGAAGTGTGGTTCCTGCCAGAATCAGTAACCAGAGTAGCCGCCATTGTTGGAGATCACCGCTGACACACACCTCGGCATTGATTCTAAGAGACTTTGTATGTGTTCTTGGGGTACAGCAGACCAAGCAGCTTCCACTCCTTGCCAAAGTTGATCTGGTGTGGCAGCTGGGGGTGTAATCTGGGTCAATCGTTGAGCAACCATGGACAAAAGGTTTTCTATCGGTGAAAGATCCAGAGAGCGAGCCGGCCAGGGAAGCAATTCAATCTGGTGATTGACGAAGAACCTTTGGACAATGCGTGCCTCGTGTGGTCGCGCATTATCCTGTTGAAATATGGCTGTGGCCAAGCCCTGAAGGTAAGGAAGGACAACTGGTTCCAACACCTCGGAGATGTAGCGATGGCTGTTTAAAGTACCGGCAATGCGTACTAGAGAAGTGCAAGAGTGATATCCAATACCGCCCCATACCATAATTCCCGTTGCAGGGTCAGTGTGGTGGTGCATAACGCAGCTGTTCAGCATCCTCTCTCCACGTTGACTCCAGACTCGAATCCGACCATCGTGGTGTTGCAGACAGATGCGTGACTCGTCAGTAAAGACAACTTCATTCTATTCTGCCGCCCACATTCTTCTTTCATCCCACCATTGGCAGCGGAGACGTCTGTGGTTCTGCGTCAAGGGTAGACCAAGCAGTGGACGTCTTGCGAACAGACCACTCTGCTGTAAACGGCGTCGAATGGTACGCGCAGACACTGAATGATGCGTTACAGACTCAATGTGCTGTGCAATAGTTCGTGATGTTACTGAGCAATCCGTCACTGCCATGCGCACAATTTGCCTGTCCTCACGTGAAGTGGTGCACTGAGGTAGATGCGATCGATTACGTCGGTCTGTCGTACCCTCCTGCATCCAACGGTCACATATCCGCATTACAGTTGTTTTTCTTTGTCCAACGCGATTACCGATTTCTCTGAAAGATAATCCACAATCTCGGTAAGCCACTATCCTTCCTCTGTCGAACTCGGATACTTGATCAAAAGCTGATCTCTGTTTTCTGCGAGACATCAGTGATCGTTTTTTGAAAAAAAACACAGTTGCCGAACTTGAAATCCTCGAAATCTCCAAGCCTTAAATAGCGCTTTGAGGTAACGTCACAGGCGCGCGTGATGTGTGTCTGCTCTGAAATTCTAATCATTTTCATATCTCACCTCCGCTAATGCATGTTGTAAATTTCATGTTATTTGCATTCTTCCTTCAGGGTGTTGCATTTACGGTGGCCACAGCAGTGTACTTAGCTCTAACGAACTAAATTTCCTTAAGTTGCGTGAGCATTTTATTTATGTATATCCCTTAATTTTTAATGTAGTGACTAAAAAAAATATTACATGAAAAAAATTGCAGTAAATTATAATGCGGTAGATAATAGGGTGTAAAAGAACATAGTTTGAATTTCTGAAATTGAAGTAAAATTATTTTTTATGCTCCTCCAATGTGAATTTCTACAAAACCCATTTTTGGTGGACCTCTACTCAACAAAAAAGACATGCGTGCCGAATTTAAAGAATTAAAGTATAAATCTAATGCTTAGAAAACAGAAATATTTTTATCGATAAGCTCCTTTGAGAAACGATTCTTAGCGAATTTCAATTGAACAAAGAAACTGTGCATGTGCTTATGACCACACGATACAAGTGAAATTTTGTGTTATATAAGGGATTAGTGCGAAATAGTTGAATGGTATTTATAGTTTGGTTATTAGAGGATATGTTTGTTTTTAGAGGAGTGTGTTCCCGGTATTTCTACTAATTTGACTTTTACTGCTTTAAAACTCATTTTAATGTTTTCACTGCTTGTCAATAATACACTATGCTAATGATAAACAATTGAATGCAGAAATCTTAAGCCAACTAAATGTTTAATTGGGGAGTAAATTTTTTCAATAGAAATATATAAACGAAAAAGTGAAACGAAAGCAATAATTGCCAGTAATTATAATTTTTTTTTAAATAATTCCTACAGCCTGAAGAGCCGCAACCATTTATGCAAAGAGCGGTTCGCGAGCTACAGTTTGCCGATCCTTGCTCTATGCCAGGGGTGGCGAACCTTTTGGGATCAACGCGCCATTTTTTCTAAAAAAGTGTGTAATGGGGTATAGACGTGCTGTCAAATAATTTGGACTTGTGATTTTTAGGAAAATGATGAAATTTAATACTAACCACTCAAAACTCTTTATTTACTATTAAAAAATACATTTTGCACTGTATAGCAGTAAATGTTTTGGATATGCGAGTAATTCAAATTAAAGTAACATTAGTGTGACTTCTGTTGTTGCCGATCAGATGACAAATAACTTACATTAGAATTGTAAGATGTTACTTTTAGCAGAACACATGCTGGATTAGAGTCATCTGCCAAATGGTTTTCTGAGGGAGTCTTAAATGTTATTCATCTCTGAAAGTAATCATTCTCGGTCATAGGTAGATGAAAATATGGTTAAGAAAACATGAGCCAGCTTCTTCAAACAGTTAAATAAATGTATCTGGAATCGAATTCCATGTTTCCAAAATTTCGTTACTGACATTTTTACTTATATTGCTTGTTAATTTTCTGTTGCAATCAACTCCAACATTTTGCTTGTTTTAATAAATTTTTGAATCCATATTAAACTAGACTGGAAATCAAGCACAGTTGAATTTCAAATTCTTCAATTTCTTCCAATTGAATTGGGACAAGCTCTGTTTATCAAATGAAGTCACATCAGGGTACATAATAATTATGGAAATAAGTTCTTGAATAACTTTTTCTTCGTCTGATTTTTTCAAGTTCGGGAAGTACTTGTAGTTTCTTGTAATAATATCGGTTCTGAAAATATGCAATTTAGCGTCAAAAGCATTGAGATCCCTCTTGAAGATAGTATTTTTTATTTTTGTCTTGAGGCTTTACATTCAATTCTTTGAAATGTTGGCATATGTCTATAAAAACGCTATTGATCACTCGCGTTTATTCATAATACTTCATAGTAAATTTTGTTATTTTGAACTAAAATGCTAACCGTTTTGATGGGAGACGTGCCCAAGTAATTGTGTCGCGTGCCATTGGTTGGCCATCCCTGCTCTATGCAATGGAACATATGATAGCCGCAATTTCCGGCAAATTGCATTTTGAAAAGGAGAAATCAAGAAAGGTATTAGCTGAAGAATAAACTTAAGTTCCACTCAGACATCAGAGCCTAATCACTTCTGACCATTTCTCTCATTTAGCTGATAACTGCTGATAATGAAGGAGAAAATTGTTTAGGCTTGCTGTAATACTAAGAATTAGATAAGAAAAATATATAGAGAAGAGAAAGATCTGAGCTGAAAGCAAAAAGAAGTTGATTAAAACGTCAGAAGGATTCTTTAATTTTTTGAATATTTCCAGGTTTGCATGGTTTTTCTAGAAAAATTCAAGAGTAATTAGTTGGAACTTTTCAGAAATCAACAAAAAGGTCTTAAAATTGATAAAACTGTGGACTTGTGGTTAAGCAGTGTAAATTGTTTATCGTTAGGTAAAGCTTAATAGATCCTTTTTAAATTAAATGGTTATTTATAATTCGTTTAAATTATTACAGAATATCTAGAATTGATTGCTTTCAATTTGATGTGGTAAAAATATAAAGTTTTAACATCAGAATATGGTTTAATATTTTAAGTCAATTTATTTTTGTTAATTTGTAACAATTTTGCAAATAAATTTTCCTTGAAAATAAATCACGTGCCTAAAGATTTTACAATTCAAAACTAAGCGAGCATCACGAGCAAGAATGCCGAATAAAACCTATTAACGTAATTCACCCAAACCTGAAGCTACATTTAAGTTCACTCTTCATCAAAACGCACCTAAAAAAGTTGTCACTTGAAAAAAAAACAAGTTGTTCGAACACGGGGTTTTTTTCATCTACACGCCCCAGTAACTCCTTGCTCCTCCAATAGAAATCAATTTCCGTCAAATCATTTCTTAGCAGATCTCTATTCATCAAAAGAACTTGCTTACCAAATTTGAATCCAAAAGTCCAAAAACAGGAATCTATTTGTTTCTAATGCCTCTCCTTAAGCCTTCACGATTCCCGTTGAGGGTCACTTCTCCCCAAACCCCTTTTCCAATGATCCTGTATCATGGAAAGAAACGTGCCTACCAAAAGTCAAGTTTGTAAGTCTAATAGTTCCTATTTATCTGTAATGAACTTCAAGCCCTAGATTTCGTTCTTAGCTGATCTCTACTCCATGAGAGAAACATGTCCAATTTCAAGCCTTAATGAGTGCCTTCATATACACTGCTGGCCATTCAAAGGGCTACAAACGTGAAATTTAGAAGAAGATATGCAAAGGATTAGTTTTTCAACGCATTCAGACAAAGCAAGGGCGGGTAGCGACACCTGCAATGAGTTGAAAGGAAGGAATTGTTCAGCCAGTTTCTAAAAAAATTGTATTTGAAAGTTGCTGTCTGGTGAAAAGTTAGTGTGATGGTTTGAGTAAGAAGCAGAAATATGTACCAGCACATTTCTGACTTTGATAATGGTCAAGTTGTATCCTACAGGGGTTGCGGTTTATCGTATCGCAGTATCGCTTTTCGCGTCCCTCGACATCCAATGACAGTTAGCAGAAGATGGGATGGATGGGTTCAGGACGGTCGTACGGAACGCCGTGCTAGATCTCAACGATCCCCTATCACCAGCAGCTGAGAAGACAGGCATGTTACCCTCCTGCCTTTGATGGATGATGCAACCACGTCACGAGCCCTGAGTCAAGAATTGGGGTCGTTTTTAAGACAACAAGTGTCTGCACGAACAGTCTGACGACGTTTCGAGAAGCATGGACACTCAGCTCGGGGACCATAGCTGCGGCTACCCTGGATGCTGCATCACAGACAGGAGCGTCTTCAATGGTCGACGAACCTGGCCACACGAGTGGCGAGACGTTATTTTTTAGATCACGTTCTGTTTACATTCGTTCGGGTCGCATCGTGGTGAACGGATATTGGCAGCGTGCATTCGTCAACGTCATATTGGCCCACCACCTAGCGTAATGATCTACTGTATACACGTTTAGGTCACCTCTTGTTCGCATTGAACATTTCTTGTGATCCATGGCGCTACCCTTTATTCGAGCCCTGCGAAACCCTACGTTTCAGCAAGATGATCGCCGGTTTGGTGCTTGATACGGTTGCACTTTCATCAGATCTGTCGCCAAAAGAAAGCGTCTGATCTATGATTGTCGAGCGACTGGCCCTACGCCATTCACTACGATGGATGAGTTGTGACAACGTGTTGAAGCTCCATGTGCATTTGTACTGTACATGTCATCCAATCTCAGGATTAGAAGTGATGTTATTACTGCCAAAGCTGGTCGTTCTGGGGAATGATTTCTCAGAAACCCAAATTTCTTGAAAATTTAATCACTTATTATTTCTAGTATAATATATTTGTCCAATATATATATCATTTTGTTATCTTCCTGGTGTAGCAATTTGAATGGTCAGTAGTGTATATAGATATTTATTTTGCTCTGTGGTTCGTAATCAATGAACAAATCTGATAAAGATTAACCCTCTCGCTGCGTAGTCAAAGTAGGTTCAAAGATGGCTTTTCAAATCTACATTGAAAATATGCGAATTTTTTTTTTGTAAGAGAATGTTTATTTTAAAATATAGATCCTCCAAATCTGAACAAAAAAACATCAATGAAAACATAAACCAGAGCTAAAGAGTCGGAACCCGTGGAAATCGCAAGTTGCACAAATTTCTACGTTGTCAGCGGAAAATGTTTTGATTTCAAAAAATATTAACTTTGTGACATCTCTCGCGTTCTTCTTCTAACATAACTCCTAAGTTCTTTGACGGCCACGATTAATGGCAAAACTTTTCCAACCCAATACCAAGAAGAGAAAAGGAACGAATATGCAAATGAGATATACTTTAAAAGGATAGAAGGTTTGGTGAGATAGGACGGCAAGCCTAGAGATAACTTAGTGTGGAATTGTTCGGAATAAATGTTAGACGTCCTATAGCTCTGGAAGAAGGATACGCTCATCATCATTAATTATAATAAGGATTAAGAAAGCCTGAGTATTCTCACCTACAGTTAACATAATAGGAATATCTTCAACCTAGGAAGGAAGGTGACTCTATAAAAGGTAATATTTTGTATAGAAAGTTAGATTAGACAGTTAATTAAATATAAATTAAGATAAGTGATCTAGTTGTGCGATCTGACTTGAATATAAAGTTTAATTGGTGGCTTATTCTCACTTTAAGAAAATTGTTATTTAGAATTAAGTAATTTAAGTTATTGTTAATAAAAGTTGTGTTAAGAATCGCAAATGTCTCATCTTTTAGATAATCCCACACCTCTAGCTTACGCGGATCACGTAAGTCATGGCTATCGCAGGATGGCTATGTCTCAACTTTATCAAATGCAAAAAGTCTGAAGCTACATTTTTCAATCGTTTTCCTCTAAGTATATGTCCATTTATTATATAAGAATGAAACTCTGCATGTCATTATCATTTAGGTGACTTTACACAATACCTTTTGAATTGTGATCTCCCAGTGTGGTGTTTAAACGAAATTGAACTTAACATCTTTTAATATTGTTTATTAAATGTGCTAAAAATAAAAATATTCTCCTACTCATTTAAAATGTCAATTCCTCATTGAATTGACAATAATAATGTTTCTTTTTCAGATCTCATTCAATAAAAGAATCGTTTGTGGAATCCTATTAACGGATAATATTCTATTGATATTTTTCTCAAAGCTAGAAAGAGGATATTTTAAGCCTCTCCAAAAATGGATAAGGAAGAGGATCAATTGGACAACTGGGGAGTTGGCCTAAGCCATTAGAAAGGATTACAAAAACAGGGCCTAATGAGAAAACTAACTGACAAAAAAACAGAAATGTCTTTTCTAGCAAGGGGATTTCGTTTCCTTAGTCATTAATTTACACCATTTTTTTTTCTTTCTATCAACATGCTTGAGATGTTGATGAAAAATGACTCCAATAATATAAGGAATTATAAGTTAGTTAAAGTTATGGAAAAATCTTTTTCAGATGAAGTAATAAGAGTTGAACGGGCAAGAAAGAAAAGGGCCTCTTCACGTTTCCTCAATAAAAGAGATGACTTCACCGAGAGGAGCTTCACTCTGATGAACTAATGAATAAAACATTTCATAAATGAAAAAGCAATCTCTACATTCAAAGCTCAGGACTGATTCCAAACTAATCTTGTAGGGTTCAAGGCTTTAGGGAAGTAGTGGAAACAATTGGTGTTGCCAACTGTGTCATAGAGATAAACATACTGACACAATCCAACTTTTGATATCACTCATCTAAAATTTATAATCCTGCCGGCCTTCTTATTTGAAGCGCTAATTTTAATATTGTTTCTGAGAACTCTATGGGATTCAAGAGAGTCCAAGTTTCTTGACCTAATAATAACCAATGAGACTGTTGATGTACAGATAAAGAACATTTACCAGACTAAAGTCGAATAGATGTAGAATTCAATTCATTCTAAATTCTTGTAAAATTAACATTTTTGTATCTCTTTTTAGGAATCCGTGAGTTGCAGATTTTTTTACATTATATACTTGTAATATAATCTTATTCTCATCTTGTTTATGGATTCCTTCAGAATTGCAAATGTTTTGCTGGTTAACATCTAGGTACTTTGACCAGCCAAGAGTTAGGAAGTGCAGAGTTTTGCTTTATCAAGCTAGTATAACTTTTGGAAATTAAAGAAGAATTTAAAAAGAGAGAGAATAAAGGGACACACTCTTTCCCGCAAGATAAAGTATTTTTTGAATGAAAATGACATCTTAAGAGTGAGTGGTGGATTAAGTCAGTCCAATTAAAATATTTTAATAAGCATCCCACACACAAATGATACCCCATCAACGTATTTAATTTATTCTTGAGAGTCTTTCATACTGGACATCAAAGCTTATCACCTTCTGCAAGTAAGCAAATCCTTAACAAGTAATGCAGTCCCCCTCTGTCTGTTTTACTAAATAATCCAGTTACTTCCTAGCTGATCCCAATTGAAAGAGTAACACCAAATTTTATTTTTAACCATAGAGGAGTACATTTTTGCCATCCATTGGAGATAGGGTATGCAAATCAGATAAATGGGAATTTTGAAAGATTTATTATTTTGTATATTTAGTTAAGAAGGATATTCATAGAAGTTTGTAAGGCATCTAATATCTAAATCTGAACTAAAAAATATTATCTAGGGAGGAAACTATGTTCTTATAAATAGGAATTGCAAAAAAAAATACTCGTTATTATATCAGGCTATATTACGAATTTTAAAGGGATAATTAGAACTGAACATACTACATAATTTAACTGGATGAAAATTTAGCTAATTTTGTAGCCTCTAAAGATATTGAATGGAAGTTCCATCTCCCAAAAGCACCCAACTTTAGTGGCTTTCGGGAAATCTTTTAAGAATTATCTTAAATGATACGAAGATTTGCATATTTGCAATTCAAATTGAAGGATTATTGAATTTTTTTCCCTTGAAATTGCTTAAAATTTGAGTTTCAAGTATTAACACCAGACCCCTTCCTTATTGGCCGACCTATTGATGTACAGTTAATCCGAGTAAAAATAGGTAAAATGTAGAAATTAGCAATAGTTCTAATTAAACCGTAAAATTACTTCTCTACAAATGGATTTTGAGTCAAATTATACGTTCTTTGAGAAAAGAGGGCAAAGTTAGGGTTGCTAAAACAAGAAGTGTCCTAGGTATTGTCCTCAGAACAAGGGTCGGCAACCTTATGGCTTTTGTGTTCCAAAATAATTTACCCATATGATTCAGGGTGCCACGCAGTAGGAAATAACAGGTGTGACACAACAAAACGAGACTGGCCTAATAAATCTCATTATACTTACAGAATCAGTTTCTTGTGACATTATCATTTTCAAAGAAGTTCCCTTCAGCATTCACACACTTCTGCATTCGGTGCTGCCATTGCTGGTAACAGTTCTGGAAAGAGGTTTCTGGAAGTTGACTGAGATTTTTCGTTTTTGACTGAACCGACGACGGACTAAGGCAGTTGGAGGCCCCTGGCGGAACAAAGTTTGAGGCCCATTGGCTCAAGGGTCGAAAAATTCAAATAGTGAAAAGATTCACTGAACTTAAATTTTCAAAATAAAATGTATTGCTAATAATAAAGTTGAACGTCTAAAGAAAAATCTTAACTGTATTTAAAAAAAATTTAAAACCTTATTTAAGAGCTTACAATTTTACTTCTTGATTTCTCTTTGGCCGATTCAACAATTATTTTTGCCGTCTCTATTTGGTCCAAAACATCTTGTTCTATGTGTAATATGGCCATGTTGTTCAATTTTTCTTCTCTCCCATAGTACTTCTTAAACACTTTTTAAAAAACTGAAAAAGATCTCTCACCTGATGGATTCGATATCGGTAAAATACTTTCAAAAATATCTCTACATTAGGGAAAATATCTTTAGATTAGGATTTCTCTTGCAACTCGATTAATTTCTAGTGGGAATTTCATTGTATCTTTGTTTTCTATTAAAGTTAGTACAAATTAATCCAATTCATATCGTAACAGTTAGAAGATTCCATGTCATCTTTGTAAGTTTCCTTTAGTTTTTGTGTAGCTTTCTTCTTAATTTCAGGTAATAATCTCTGGTCAAAAAATACAGTAAAGTGTTTCATAACACAACTTCAGAAATCTCAGCTCTTTGGGATTCTTCTGTTCTTGCCCTATCGCATATGACAAAATGAATTCCTTATGAAATTTTCCCTTCTTTCAAAAATTCCTAACCAGCTTCTTTACTTTCACCGAAAATATTTTTTTCTTTTGTTGCCTTCATCTTCAAACGAGAGACCTGAAAAATCAGTTCCTTTTTTCCAAATTTGTTTTTCAAATTTTGAATAGAATTTTCTAGGAATTTTTCTGTAGACTAGATCCTTTTAATAATTCGCACTCAACTTATTGGAATGATTTGCTAGTAGCATTTTTCTTTAGAGTAAGGTATTCCCAATCATGGTCATTAAGGAAGTTTCATATTTATCGATATGTTCCAAGGGGAGGTTGCCTCCAGTATTATGGTAATTTTTTCATCATTCGTATCACGGATTTCAACTAGGGCTGCTCTTTTACCAATTTTTATCTTGCTATTAAGGTATAAATTACACTACATTTTTAAACTAGATATATCTTTTACCACATAACTTGGTTTTGTTTCATTTCTCTTCATATGTAAAATACACTGATGGAAAGAAACATCCCCTCACCATGAAAGGAGTTTCAATGAAATTTGGTGAAAAATGGCTTGGATTCAAATTTCGAGTTAGGCGCTAGTTGCGTCACTATGAGGATGTGATTCGCTCTAAAGTTCGATAGATCGTTGAGATTGGATCTAGTGAGTTGATGTGTTAGTCCAGAATGACTTTAAGAAGACGAAGTAGCCATTATCAACAGCTCGCTGAGTTGGAACGGATGGTATAATAGAGCAAAAAAAAAGGTGGATTTTACGATGTTGCACAAAGATTTGGTAGAAATATATACATTGTGCTACATTCGGCAGCAAGCACTTTGGGTCACCACTGACAGAGAAGACCACTGTACTCACCACATATCTGGGAACATCATAATGCATCTACAGCAGAAATTATGGATTTTTTTCTGCATTCAAGTGACACAGTGAACTAAAACAAATAAACTGTCTGCGATTTCAGTCATGTCCCGCTTGAGATCATAGGAGAGTCAACTGACGAGGTCCGATCAAAGCTGTTTCTGTCATGGTACCAGTAATGCAGCGACGTAACGGAGAATATTAGGGCCCCTCCTGAAAAGTCAGGTTTGGGGCCCCAAGTCGTACTTAGAGTCAATTAGGCTATGGGCCCCCTAGAATCCTGTCTTCCTCCTAGCGATGTGGGGGTGTAAGTTACGCTTCTACAATGATGGGTGTTTATTGTTCATAAGAAGGTCAGGTCAGCGCCTGCAAACAGCCTTTCTGCGCCTAGACACATTGGACCTGGACTTAGAATTCTGGTCTGGCGCGAGCAATCTTCTTTGATTGCAGGAGCATTGTTGAGGTTAACTCACACACCCCAACTGCAAACTTGTACGTCAGTCTAGTGCTTCAAACTGTTGTACTGCCATTTATAAACATCATTAAACAGACGTTTTGCAACAGGATAACCCTCATACCCTGTTGTAACCCAACAGGCTTTATCGAGTTGTAAAGTGTTACCTTGGCGTGCTAGATCACCAGATCTTTCTCCAATCGAGCATGAAGGGGACATCATTGTACGGCAACGATAGCATCATCCATAACCAGAATTAAACAACCTTATGTTGACCGACCAAGAGCAACAGGCATGCAATTCCATTCCACAAACTGATATCCGGTACTTTTACAACACATTGTATGCATGTTTGCATGCTTGCATTTAAAATTCGGGTGGTTACACCGTTTTTTTAATGTGCCATCTTTTCACACTTGAAATGGCTCTTTTAGCGTTTACATTAACCTGTGATCATAACGCTTTAATCAATTAGATACGTTACCTAGACGAAAATATAATGTCGAAATTTCATTTTTCTACATTAATTTTCTTGACTTTGGGATTTTTTATCCATCAGTGTCAAATATGTATCTGAGAGTAACTAAGCACGAATGCTAACTAAAAACGAACTTGTTTCACTTGAATAGTATTAATTTGTTCGAAAAAAAATTTGTACAAAAAAAAAAAAAAAAAACCGTATTCGAAAATTTGTACAGATTGAAACAATACAGATATACAGCAGAAAGATGGCTAGGGCTTCTACACAATTCAAATCCGTAAAAATCATCAGGATTGCAATATCAGTTTAACACTTCTATCGAAGCAATAACGTGCTCTCTGCGCTAAGAGCCTAGGCCGTTCTTCGCAGCACTAAAATTGAAATAAAACACAAATTTCCTTAAATCTTGTTTATTTTACTTTAAAATAATAATCAATTCCAATGAATAACAATGCTCAATAAAATGATTTATTTGGGGATCCTATAAGACGATTGATGAAAGTGTGAAGATCTTTTTGTTGCACATTGAATTTATAACTGGAATCTATCAAGCTTGGCGGCCACCAGCCGCTTAATCCTCCTCTGGTAAAATGGGCACCTATTCAGCAAGATTTAACAGTACGAAATAAAAAAAAGTCGCATGGGGCCAAATCAGGTCAATAAGGAGAATATACCATCACAGTAATGTTTTTTCTGGTCAGAAACTGATCTGAGCGGTCTTGGTTGTCTTGGTGCAACAGCCAGCCATCACTCCCCAATTCTTTTTTTCCTCATTTTTTCACAAATTCTTTTTAATACTTCAATATTTATTAACAGTCTGAAGTGAGTAGGAACTCACTCCTATTACGAATTTTAGCTATCACATCATCTTCCACAGAAACCCTTCCCCCTGAAAACCTCTTATACCATTCAAACACACGTGTACGAGACAAAGTTTCATCTCCATATGCCTCAGTTAGTATTTGAAATATTTTCGTGGCTGATTTCTCAAGAAATTTCATGTAGATTCGACATTTTTCCGGCAGACTCCCAACTGGCTTCATCGATTGAGGTGAAACTGGCCACAGGTATGGAGGGGTTCACTAAAACAATTGCTGCCAACTCCTCTCTTTTTTCAAGCTACACACTTAGTCTCGTTTTTTTTTTTTTTTTTTTTTTTGTCTTATCTTATATTAGAAACAACTCGATTCTCACGGTAATGCATGCAGAGTTAGGGAAGACAGATCAAAAATACAGATTTAGAGTTTTATTTTATATAATAGTTGTGCATAATTTTTAAAGATTTTTACTGTTAACAACACACACAAAAGAAAAAAAAACTTAAAATATAACTTAACTTTTAACATAAATAAAAAATTATAATTGTACATATATTATGTATTATTGTTATTTAAAAAATATTTATTAAAATAAGAAATAAACAAAATATGTATGTATCGTGCAATATAGTTAAACAAAAAATTAAAATTTTAATGCGAACCTTTCCATGCAAAGCTTAACTTAATATAGTAATATCAAGGGTGTAATTCAATGCGTTACATGATTCAGCTCTGTATCAGAAACTTCTTTGTATATTCATAATATATGAGAAAAAATCTTTTCACATAGATATGTAGAAGCAAGAGCAGAGCACATGTAGTTGTCTTGAAAGAATTAAATCCCTTCGACAATGACATCCAACAATTTAAAATAGATGTCAGTTTATCGTTCGTTATCTTCCAGACTTTTTCGTAATGAAATAAATTTTTCTTTCCATAATTCTGTTCGTTCCATTTCAAGATTATCGACACAAAATCAATTGAGGTTATTAATGGAAATCTGTTTTAATTTGGAAGGAAAATATTCAAATAGGAATCTTTCCCCCTCAAACTTTCCATGTCCAATATTCATTGATATATTTCATCACGCCCTCCATACAATAACAATGGACTGGACAAAAAATACTATACTGGATGCCAAAGCTACAATACGACTTGGACCTCTTAAGAGCGTATATAAATGTCTCGCTCAGCTACATATACATCTTTCCGAATCTTCTTTTGTGTGCAACATAATGTAAACAATAATCCATCAACTTTTCCGAAGGCTCTAAAATGCAATGTTTTCAAAAGATTTCTGGATTATTTATTCCTTTTCTTCGTCCTTCCCAATACATCACGCATAAGGGAAAAACGGTGGCATTGGAATTTTGAATCGGCAGTAAAGGGAATTATCAAGAGAAGCGTTCATTTTTGTGCATAATTTTATATATGACAAACCCATGGGTCGCTGGTCTTTACTAAACTTGTTCTTAATTTAGTATTGCTAAATTAATTATAAAATACATTGCGTAGCACTAATACATTTAGAAGCGTATTATATCAGAGTAAACGTGTATTTTGTTTTTTATTATGTCTGAATGTATTTTGTTTGTTAACTTTCAGCAAATTAATAATTTTTTTTTAAAAAAAAAAATCTTTTGTTTGCGACTGTTTAATATGCTTACACCCCATAGTTTGAGAAACGCCGCCTTAAGTGCTTCAGCATAGGTTGGAGGCTTAACATTTTCTATGGTCGATTTATTTTCAGATTCTTTAACAATTAGGAAGTATTTGTAGGTACTAGTATTAGAATCACAGGAAAATATACTGAATTTTGCAACAATACCTTTCCAATATTCAGAAAGTTCAAGCACTGTTTGACCCTTTCCATGCAATTCTTAGTTTATTGAGATGTTTATTTGTATGTCAGAAGCAACTTCATTGTTCAATTTGGAAAAATGTTAATCCTTTTCATTAAGAAATTTTCAAGTGATCCTTAAATGGCACAAACTTATTCAAGACATTACCACGTCTAAGCCAACAGACATGGCTGTATAAGGGAAAAATCCATGTGCATTCACTTACCATTGATTCTAGGAGGTATTGAAATTGTTTCTGTACTAATGAAGAACGAAACTTTATGAAATTATTTAGTTTAATAACAGTGTTTATATATTACAGGAATGAATAACGGTGAACTAAGATTTCCTAGTGTATTATGCAAAGGAATTTAATAATGTTCAATAGGATTTTCAAGAAGTTTGACTAATTTTTCTTTGCCAACCATATTTTTACTTTCCAAATGATTTCTAAATGAGAGTCTCTTTAGTTTTCCTTGTATATCGCAACTCTTCTCTCTAATCAACAGGATCCCAAATACTGTAAGTCACGAAGCCCCATTAGTATTTTAGTTTAGCTAAAATACACTTTTCTGTGATAAATGGAATGTTCTCCTCCTCTATAAACAATATTGAGTCACAAAAAAAGTATGTGATCAAGGGTTCCTGGGGGGTGGCTAGACGTTAGAGCCACTGCGCACTTTAGACATTTAACTTACTTTTCAGGACAGAGAAATAATGAATCATATTACAATAATTTTTTTTATGAAAATTTGACATTTATGTAATAACAATCTCAATAACAACTAAATACGAAGTAGAAGTGTAATTAAATAACAATAGAATAATTGTACAACATAGAATACTTACTAAGAATATATATAGAATACTTATAGAATATACGTGTTGAAATTGGTATATATCCACATTTTATATTTTATTTAATTTTAATATAAAAAGTTAGAAATAAAGTGATATTTTTGAGAATTTAAATTAGTTATTTCACAAATTTTATGAGCTATTTACTGTGGAACTTTATAATATGCAAACGTTTTCTCCGAACAGAAAAGCTGTAACGAAAGATTTTCAAACCCGAGAATCTTGTAAACAAAGTTTGTTTATATTTCCGACTCCCAACATTCCCTATGATTCTGAGTGTTCTTTCTCAAGTGGAGAAAAGCGAAAATTTCTAGGTTATTTTTCTGTTCTATGCGGGCAGTGGATAGAACCTCTATCCACATATGAAAGCTTTCTAAAAACCTAAATAAAACCTTTTTACTTTTAATTGCAAATTTTCTTAATTCATTCAGATGAGAGAAAAATATACTTAAACCTGTCGAATTTTTTTTACAAAGAACGGAAATTTTATTTATAGTAATAAAAATAAAATTTGTACATTTACACAGGGAAAAACTGTTTTGACCTAACCATCAGTGGACATGAAATACAAAAAAAAGTATCGTGCTGCCATCTGTATTGATTTTTATGCGTTTTAGCTTCAATTAACGCATGTGGATAGACTAAATATCCATCACCTGCTTGGAGAAAAAAATTTTAATATGTGGATAGACCTATTAGCCACTGCCCGCTAAAGGGTTAAATGTAAACCAGAATTCTATTTGTTTTTACATTTTCGGTCATTGGAGTTATTCACGCAGCATTTCTTAAATTTGGGATAATATTGTTTGTAGATTTGGTAAATCACTGAACGATAGATTTCAACACTTTTTAAAAATGTGTCCCTTATATATTCACCAGCAGTTTCCCTTTGGCTGCTACACAGTGAGTACGACTTTTAGTTGCATTAGATTTGGTTCTCATAGTTGAAGAAAATAAAAAAAATGTATCTTGTATCCAATATATAACAGCTCTTTCTCCCATCAGAATTCTTTAATGTGGGATGGTCTGTAGTTCAAAAATATCTTTGCTCACTTCAAGGAGAAAGAGGCGTAGAGAGGAGTGATTCAACTTTATCTTATAATTTTGTAGAGAGCCACTATGCGAATTGCTTCGTGTCTGTCTCGCTTGCCAAAGGTTGTTGACGCTAAAATATAAGGGTTGCCCAAATGAAAAATGGCAATTGTGTCAAAATGATTGTAGCTCTAATAAACATGGAAGGTAAGAGGCGTACATCACATACGACGAGTATTGATGAAACTTGTTCTTATTAGAGAAAAAGTAGAGTCGTGCTATTCATGGATTCGTCCAGATCGGAGTAATGCGTGGTTGTATGGTTTTTGATTACGGAAGCTGAGCTAAATACAGGCAATTATCACAGAAAGGGGTCAAAAGTTTTAATGAAAGGTGGCAAACGATACCAGATCTCCATGAGAATACCGGCTCAAACGTCTCTTGTAAAGCCTAGACAACCTTAAAAAATTTAGTTGAAAAGTGTTGGAACACCCACTGTATAGTCCGGATTCATCTCCCTGAAATCTTTCACACATTTTTCCACTTAAGAGAGCATTACGTTTCCTTTGGCAAGTTGAGGTGAAGGAAGCTGTGTAGGACATCATCAGGTATCAACCCCAATCTTTCTACAGAAAAGACATAGACCTACTGTCGAAACAATTAGACCGGTGTATTACAACGCCCAAGGTCATTTATTTTAAATTCCAATAAAGGTATTCTTTTTATTCAAATTCTCCATGTTTCATTTGGGCAACCCTTATATAAATTAGATAAAAATTACTTAGTGATTAAATAAGATGTTTGCTTTCTCCTCATTCCCTTATTTTTGTACGCATACCTTAATCTAATAATTAGATTCTACTTCCATTTTACATTAAAATTTTATAATAAAGCAGCGAACTGCATTTAAGATAGGAACCTTAGGCACTGATGCACAAGAACTAAAGGCAATACTGAGAAATTGGAAGGTTGAGACAGTACACACCTAAAGACCATTCCTAACGGTCAAGTAAATTTGTACATGCCTTTCTATGCATACTGGCTGAGTGCTTAAAGTGTATAAAGCACTCTTACGGGGAATATTTCTGCGGTCTACGTGAGTTGAATCGAAATCCAGCTGCAGCTGCTACCGAGTTTCATCCTGTAGACGACATCTGGACCCAATCAAGTATCTATGGTGGACAGTGGTTCTATTGAGAAAAAATATTATTCATCGAAGCCTACCGATGGGTCTGACTATTTAAGAGAAAACAGCTTACAAAATCATTTAATTTTTTTTTCATTTAATCATTAAAGTTTGAATTTTCGAAATAGGAAAAAAGAAGCAATTTTGCTTAGATGTGTGTGATTTTAGACTTAATATAATTATTTTTCTACAATATAAATAGCCCAAATCGCTAATAAGTGAGTATTCATAACACAGCTCTCTCCTCGAATCAATCCGATCAAAGCTTTTTTCCGTCTTTCGATTGATCCTGCACTGTAATTTCAACAATAGTCCAAATTTTAAAATTTAACATTATATAAGTTTTTAAATGTACCTATATATATATATATAGGTTTTTGTAACTATTTAGTAGGATTACTCTCACTTGAATAAATGTTAAAAATCACTAAAATGTCTGCTTTACTTTAACAAAAATTACTTGGACTTTTTAAGATGAAAAAAAGCCAAAATATCTTCACTCCCCTTGTGGCAGTACTTAACTAAAAAAAATTTTATTACTTTTCCCTTCATCTATATACGATAGAACATCTTTTCCGCTTAGGTAGGTTTTGAAATTCTGAGGGGAAAAAAGTCGATCCACTCAAATTCATTATTACTTTGATATTTGTTTACTAATTTGGTAAGGAATAATCCAGCTGTCCGAGGATTGAGCAGTAGTGGCAACTGTATGGAGATTGATTAATTGTCCTGCGGGTGAGAAGATAGCGGCATGCATTGTAACACTCAAGCAACTGTCAATACAGAATTTTACTGTGACCAGGAGTTTGCACAATAGAGGTCTGTTTAGATGTGTGACATCTCTCGCGTTCTTCTTCTAACATAACTCCTAAGTTCTTTGACGGCCACGATTAATGGCAAAACTTTTCCAACCCAATACCAAGAAGAGAAAAGGAACGAATATGCAAATGAGATATACTTTAAAAGGATAGAAGGTTTGGTGAGATAGGACGACAAGCCTAGAGATAACTTAGTGGGGAATTGTTCGGAATAAATGTTAGACGTCCTACAGCTCTGGAAGAAGGATACGATCATCGCCATTAATTATAATAAGGATTAAGAAAGCCTGATTATTCTATCCTACCAATAACATAATACGAATATCTTCAACCTAGGAAGGAAGGTGACTCTATAAAAGGTAATATTTTGTATAGGAAGTTGGATTAGACAGTAAAATAAATATAATTAAGATAAGTGATCTAGTTGTGCGATCTGACTTGAATATTCAGTTTAATTGGTGACTTATTCTCACTTTAAGAAAGTTGTTATTTAGAATTAAGTAATTTAAGTTATTCTTAATAAAAGTTGTGTTAAGAATCCAAAATGTCTCATCTTTTAGATAATCCCACACCTCTAGCTTACGCGGATCACGTAAGACATGACTATCGCAGGATGGCTATGTCTCAATGGCGCCCGAACTCTTTTAATTCTGGGTTAGGTAATGCAGGTGGATGTAGTGTATTACCTGAAATGTATTTTTCAGGGTCGGAGAACATTACAGAGTTCCTTGAAACAATAGATAACCAAATACAGTTACTTGAAATCCCAAGTAATCTGTCATGTGCTTATTTGAAAAGTCATCTCAGGGGAAGGGCTCAAGATTGGTACTCAATATTTGGATCGGTGCTAGTGCAAAATACAGCCACGGATTTCGCGCAGCTCAAGGCTGAATTAGCGAAAGCTTTTCCCGCAATCAAAAATAAGAAAGAATTGGAAGCTAGATTTTTTGCTTCACAGCAAGGAAGAAATCAGGAACCCACTGACTTCGTGTACGATTTATTAAAAATAGAGAAAAATTTAGAGCTAAGAATGTCACAGGCAGAATTGGTGGATCATATTTTAGTTCGACTCGAACCACAGATCCAGGACTACGTGGAAGTGCGCAATCCGCAGAACACGGTACAACTTTTGGAAGTCTTAGCTAAATTCGAAGAGAGGTATTCTTACAAATTAAAAAGGGGATCACAGAATAGTGATAATGTAGAAAGACGAGGTCAAAACGCGCATAGGAGGCCTAATTTTGATGCTAATGGTAGAAACTGGAGAAATTCTAGGGTTGGACTTAGACCAAATAACGGTAGAAATGATTTTTATGAGAATAGCCGTCAAAGTAATAGAGGGTTCGAGAGGAATAGATTTCAGAATAGTGATCAGAGATTCAACAACAGGGGTTACCAATTTCGAAATGAGCGAAATGATAATTTTAATAGAGGGGACCGTAGAAATAGGGGTTCGAGTGAAAATTTCAGTCGAGGGGATAGGATGCAAAGGGGACGATTAAATATTGTAAAAGTTAAAGATCAACCTCAAAAAGTATCGACAAGAGAAACACCAATTAAGCTTTCTCCGATATGTATATCACCCGTAGAACTTCCCCACGTTCCTATTTTATTAAATAACACATTTTTGAAAGCGCTATGGGACACCGGAGCAGATAAATCATTT
>BMAV01016387.1:550630-576613 GCA_019973955.1 Trichonephila inaurata madagascariensis
TTTATATCGCGTTTTGGAGCTCCAATAAAATTAATAAGTGATAATGGTCCCCAATTTATATCCGAAATTTTTGAGCACTTAAGTGAAAGATTAGGCATAAGGCATGTGAAGACTGTTGCATATAGACCACAAGCAAATCGGACTGAAAGAGTTAATCGAGATATAGTACAAATGATTGCAAATTATGTTAATGATCAACACGATACTTGGGATCAATTCTTACGTGAGCTTGCTTACGCTATTCGTGCGGCGGTGAATGAAACAACGGGAAAATCACCTGCTGAATTATTTTTGGGTCGAAAATTGATTACACCATTTCAAAAATTAGTTATGATTTCGGATGGTTCGGAATTCAAAGTACAAAATATAGAAAGAATATTCAGGGAAGCTAGACTAAGTACGAAAACTAAACAGGAAAGGTGGGAAAGATATACAAATTAAGACGAAGAAGAGATATACAAATTAAGGTAAATGATTGGGTCTTATTAGAGACACAACCTTTAAGTTCAGCAGCTAATAAAATATGCGCTAAATTTAAACAAAAATTTGAAGGACCCTATAGAGTATTAGAAGTAAGAAATAACAATAATATTGTAATATGGAAATCAGGAAAAAGATTAACGGTTAACGTTGATCAAATAAGAATATATCGTCATAGGAAATGTGACGAGGTCGAGTTAGGAACAGGTAGCCCAAATAGTATCAGATCACGTCAGGAAACTAGTACATCGGAAAATGTACATCAAGGATTAAATGAGTCACACTATGGGAAAGAAAGATTTGCGGTGAAACGTAAGTTAGAGGCAAAAGGGATTAATCGCCAATCAAAACAATATAAAAATACAGACAGGACCGATAAACACAGATCACTAGTCAGATCGCTTCCTAGTTCATTTATGAACGACAGGAAAATTAAAAAATCAAAATTCGATAAGGGAATGAAAAGGTCATATAGATCAGGGGCAAGTGGACCACAGAGAAAGTGGCACAAAAAGGGACACAATAATATTAACAAAAGACCATTGTCATCCAGTACTATTTATATAAGTAGGAAAAAGAACAAGACAGAGACAACTGAAGTTCCAGATGGACCGACGTACAACCTGCGGCCACGCCTGAGAAAAGATCAAGAGTCCAGACCGGCCAAGGAAGCAAGACCTAAAAAGAGCGGACAAGGAGATTACAAGCCCTACAGTAATCATCATAAAGAATTCCAATGCTGCCAAAGAATAAGAAAAGGAAGGAACAGTGATAGCACCTCGTCATTGGAAGCTTTATATGGGGACAAATAAAAATCAGGTTGTATTGTTTCATTTTTTTTATCTTTCCAACAAGTGGTCGGAAGAATTATTGCAAAGAAAGAAGTCTCGGGCGGTGTTTAAAAGTTATAAGCCGAGCAAAAGTTGACACTACAATGAGTGTATATTTATTTTTGAACTTTTGACTTGTTAAAAATTTTTTTTCTCTTTTGGAGAAAACAATTGTAATTGCACATTTGTTTGCTTCGATATACATTAATAATACTATATTTTATAAAAAAAAAAAAAGAATGTTTTGCTACACGAATAATGACTTTAATCACTTCAGGAACACTAATTCTGCTTTTTTTTACATGAAAAATGGGGGAGGGGGGGGGGTAAAAAATAAATAACCCTAGACTACGTTATGAGACCATGCCCCATGACATCCTTTCGAAAAGGCAACGGTCAAGTGACCTTGAGATCAGCTGACTGTTAGTTTTTTGCTTAAATTTTAGAATGGCCGAAAGAAGGGAAATCGCTTGAACAGGACAGCTGTGGAATGTGGGGGGAGGGAGGACTCTATTTATGGCACTGATAGTGTGTTTACTATTCTTCAAACATTTTCTACTCACAGAACCCCAAGAACAGGAATGGCCAACATTTTGGGAAGAGTGGCACAATTTGATAAAAAATATTTATGAGCGCCGCTTCCAACATTTCCAACAAACAAATATGGAAAAGTTAGAAAAATGGTACTTATAGTCTTATTATGGAATTTTTACTCAAATAACACATTTTTTTTAATGCATGAAATTTAAAAATAAGATGAAGTGCAAATTTAGATTTTATTGTTGTTATATGTGCACATCAGCTAGTTATATGAGTAATATTTATTTTATTATGTTCATAGCAGAAAACATTTATTCACACAAACATATTTTGATCCAAATTTTGAAACTTTTGTCTGAGACAACACCGCTTCAATAAAATTGCAGAAAATGATTTATTATTATCTATTCAAAATTCTTTTAATTTTTCAGTATGTTTTCGCGTGCCCCGTTACAACTCCACTGTGCCACCATTGCCCTAGAACTAGGTCTTTTTGTGCAACTCCTAGAACTAGAAAGTATTTTTCTCCAACCATATTCCACACACACTTTTTTTGTAAAGGCAATTAAAAAAAGGATTTAATAGATTATTAAAAACTTTAATCTATTTTTACTATCATTTACTAATTAATAATATCAATCTGTGATCCAGGTTTCACCCACCCATTCATTATGTTTAGTAACTAGAATATGTGCTTGATTTTTTTACACAAAGCGTCGAAGCCCATTGAAATTATCGCATTACATATTCTGAGCTTAATTTATTTCTATACTTTGTTTTTGTAGCCAAGTATACCAAGAAATATTTTTCACTTGTACACATTGTTCTGAATGGCATTAAATATTTAGAGGAATACTGAGAATTTTGCATGAATTTGCAACAAAAGATTTAGGAGCTGTACCTGTCTCTTCGATTCAGAGATTTGACATCGAATCTGTTGATAGGTCGATAAGTCCCTTATTGCAGGTGTTTTCCCAACAAATGTCAAAAAGTGCACTTTCCATTGGAAAACTATTTAGTTTTGCAAGACATTGTACTAACGAGCATACAATTATCTCGTGGAATCCGGGAGAGTAAACACAAAATTTTTACAATCTATTAGGTAATATATAAAAATAAAACACATTTTTTTTTAATATCTTTTATTATATTATAATAAATGTTTAAGAAGTATTGCAAAATAAAGTTATTATGTTGTAATAAAATGTTCAGTTTCTTAATGAGACTGGAATGAGCTTTAAATTCTTGTGGAGACAGAAACTTCATAGAGAATCTGAATCCATTTTGCATACACATTTATAATTTTTTTTAGATTTATTTATTGTGACTCGTGGAACTCCAGGGTTCCGTGGAACACAATTGGAAGACCACTGTTGGGGACTTTCTTAGTGGGTGAAAAATCTGGCATTGTCATTGAATGTTTAACGTTGCTCTACATAGAGATAAGAGGGCTATTGATCACAAACCTCGGTCGAATAACGAGGAGGACATCTGAGCGGGCACCCCTCTTTCCTAACTACCACATCAGCGGGAGGAATGGCCTTATCTACACGACGTGTCCTTAGTGGCAACAGGACTCGAGCCCACTACCTCGTGACCATAACCACTAAGCTACCTCGGCTACCAGGCATAGCAAAAACTCTAGTGAAAAGGTTAAGGGAGTTAGAATTAGATATGAATTGTCGGCATGTGACAAAAGGGTAGCAATATAAAACGGAAATATAAAGGTGTAAGATCTAGAATAATTACTCTAAACCTATCATCTTTTTCATCTTTTAATTTTTTAGTTTGTGATGTACTATAAAAATTGGGAGTAGATATTTCTATGCTTATTTTCTGCACCTACAAAGATGGGAAATTCTACAAAAGCATTTAAGCATTATTCTAAGACAATCTTGCGAAACCCGTTGGGAAGCTAAAATAGATTCGGTTAAAGCAGTGTGTATGCACAGTTTGAACAAACTCATAATAACCAGAAGAATTCATTAATGTAAATGATTATATAGCGGTATCTGAAACTAAAAATTTATTGAATTCAATACAAGAGATGCCAATCATTTTGTTTAATAGTATGGTTAGCAATATTGTCCAAAATTGGCACTATCAATGAACTATTTCAAGCAAACACATTTGTTCTCGATATTTGTCCAAAAACTTAGGGAAAAAATTAACATATTTTTGACGAAGCAAAAGTGCAAGAATAATTTTTATATTTAAGCAAATTTCCCTGAATATTTTTTCCTTTTGAGAATGGTCTTTTAAAGTATTTCATCGCAAATACTTGTAATCTCAGATCATCTCAGTTTATTATACCTGTTTTTCGTTTATTTTTGTGGCTGTCATTTTTAGTATTATAAATAAGTTCGATCCAACTTTAGGCAAATTCTCTTTCTTTATTCCTTTGACTTTTACTACTAGTCATAAAGATGTAGTTTCTTTTATTAACTTCACCTTAAGTAGAAGTAAATTTATTACAGCATCACGAAAAACTTTTTTTTTTTTATAAAAAGAGGTATTTGTGAGAATAATCGGTTCTTTCAAGGAAATGGCTATTAACTCATACTTTTACTACTGAAACCTGTTAGAAAAATTATTTTTATGGGAGCAAAGCAATTTTATTTATTTATTTATTTTTTGTTATCCCAAACAATCAGTTTCGGTCACTTCATATTTTTCAATTCCAATCATTTGAATTGATTTATATAAGAGTTACAATGTTAATTAAATATCTTTTTCATTAACTGCACAATTATTAATAACATAAAAATACAACTTTTAATAAGGGTTGAGTGAGTGAATATTAACGTCGTACTTCTTCGTTAATCGAAGACTTTTGGCAACCGATCTCCTAATTATGAACCATAATCAAGCGAAGAGGACGACACCTGAGCTAGCCCCCCTCTACTAACTTCCACACCACACCAACTGGAGGAGGTTTGAACATAGACATGTGGCAGCGGTAGCCGAGTGGTTAAGGTATCGGATCGTCGTTGGGCTTGTCCCGAGTTCGAGACCAGTACCACTGAAGTCCAGCCGTGTAGAGGAAAGATGCACGTTAAATTTATCGACAGCTATTGTATAACATGTGCTATTCTAAAAGGTATTGCATATGAGGTTTTAATTAAACTGCAAGAAATTGATTCCCAAGCATATTTTCATTTTTGAACATTAAAATACATTTTGTGAATGGTTTCTGTAAAATTAAAACTATTTTTTTTTTCAGAAAGGCAGTTTGGTGTTTCACTGTTGCACAGTTCTACCTGTACAAACATATTAGCATATTCGTATCCTTGTTAACTGACAAAATTCTACAAAATTTCATCAACAAGCTAAATAATAAAGCTATAATTAAAAATGGTAAAGGTATTATAATTTTTTAATAATAAAAATATTTATTCATTTCATAGTTTTGATTTTTAAGATCTTTTTAATTCCATTGATATCAATGATATTATTAAGGTAATTTTAGAAAATCACAGTAATTATAATTTTTTTTAAATAATTGCATTGTGACAGAAGTCAGACGAAATTGATCCCACTATGTGCTAAGAATTCCATTTTTAACGACATAAACTGGTTAGGGAAGCAACTGAAGACAAAAGAAGTATCTGGTGTCTCCCTCTTGGTCCCTCCACAATGGAGGGGGGAGGGAAAGAAGCCCAATCTGTGGTTTTTATGATTGCTTGACCCCCGTTTTCTCTTCTTCACTGTTCAAACACGAATATTTCTCATCGTACAGTATGCAAGAAAAAGCTTGTGCATTCTAGCTGTTAATGTACTTCCTTTAGCTGTTTGAAAATAGTTTCTACTCCTCCCAAAGAATTTTTTTTCCTTCTTTTTTGTCACCCCAAAGAATCAGCTCGTTGGCTTCTTCATATTTTTAAAATCTAATAATTTGTATTGATTTATAAAAGAGTTACTATGTTATAGTTAAATATCTTCCATGAACGCACAATTCAAAAATTATTAGTAGCATAAGACTACAAATACTAATAAAGGCTGAAATCTGATTATAACAAAGCTTATGTTTTATACATCAGTATATAATTTCATTAATCCAAGTGATTAATATACTTTTATTGAACGTATGTAATGTATACATATATACTACGTTATATTTTATTTAAAAGAACAATTTTAAAAATGAAACTTTATAAATAATTAATTTAAATTCTTTTTCTTAGACAAGTCATTATCCATAAGAAGATAATTACATACTTATCAAAAAAAAAAAAAAATTAAACCATTTAATCACAGAACAGTTAACCATGAATTGCAGTACCAATAGTGTCAAAGTGATGTATGACAATAGACTTATTCTGTGCTGCATATGTAAAGTAAAATTCAAGAGTTTTGATTCATATAGTTATTGATTTTAGTAACAACAATAATAATGATTTATTTTATTAATACCATTACATTGCAGTCAGAGATTAGCTCTTATATGATATAATTATAGGTTCAATCGCGATTTTGGTCTCATAGAAAATTACAAGCTATTTTACAACCTTATTCATTTCAAATTTTTAACTTTTACGCATCTTTGGGAAGAAAATAATTTCATTCTATGTAGTACTCTAGAAAATAATATATGTGAGTGGTAGACAAGGTAACAGATTCGTGGCAGGCGTGTCATGAGTTCGAGCTTAGTACCACTAAAGAAAGAGAGGGCCGATGCACGTCAAATATGTCTAGGCTGAAACGTCCTCCCATTGGTGTGGTGGGGAAGCAGGGGCTTAGCTACCTCCGTATCAATGATACGGGGCCTCAGCATGTGTAACTACAGTCCCACTAACAGGGTTCTCATATCTAAAAAAAGAGCCCGAAGGGATTTTGATAAAGGGCCCACTCAGAACTAGCTACGCCAGTGTGTGGAAGTTAGGAGAGGAGAGTAACATAAGTCATAACATAGTTATGTCCTTAGCTTTCAGATAGAGCGGGTTAGTTGGAATTATTTTAATGTTTCAGGTAGCCCCTATTTAGCTTAAATTTTAAGTTTAATTCTCTGATTTTTGTGTGATAATGAATTGATTTTTGTGCGTGGCGAACTCGATGTACAGACAATATATCTTACGCAGCCAAGCCTTTCAATCAACACTCAAAATATTCTCCTCCTCTGCTGACTCCACCAGTAGTTCCAACCTCTTTGATCCCCTTCATTCCTCACAGTCTAAAATGCTGATTCTTGGAATTCTCTGTTGTCTCACTTATTTTGTATTGATTCAATTTAAGTTCACATTCCGGAAGTCACATGGAAGGAAAAATAGTTATCCGAAAGCATCATTCTAACTTCGATATACAAGAAACCCAACAGCGTTTGGCCAACAATGAAATAATTAATGATTAGGACACTGACACTGTGGCGATCTAAAAACTTTTGAAACGAGTTTCTCGAATCAGTTAGATATGAGATCAGTTATCTGATCTTGTATTCGTTTCAATAAAATAGCCTCACAATGGTAGAACATTATTATTTTGGAAAGGGGATGTATTACCCTACATAAAAACTGAGAATCATTAATAATTATGGGAAAAAAAGAAGGAAATGAGCATATTTTCTTTTTCATTTTGATACTTAAATTATTCCATAAGGCAATTTGTTTCAGTTATGTTAATTAATTTTCAGACAGTTTAAAGCATTTAACAAAATTTCTCGTAGTGTATTTAATCTTCGTAATTACTATATTTGACAAAGATACTACTGTTATTGTAAAAAAAAAAACTTCTTTTAGAGTTGGAAAAAAGTGGAAAATGCAACACCGTAGATTTTAGGAAGCAAAAATATGTAAGAAATGTAAATATTTCTCTCTTGCTTAAGTGTTTTATAAAGCGAGGCATTTTCTTATGTTTTTGAATTGAAATAAATGTGTATAAAGGAAATGAGTGTTTAAAACATTCATTTCAATTAAATTTTAACAAGTTTGGGATTTCTAACTTTACTTTTTGTTTTCCTGTTTCGAAGCTTCCACTCGTATATATCAATTGTTTTAATAAAAAAAACTTTTAATGTATATCTTGTATTTTATAAGTGACTTTGAAATATTAAAACATATAATTAAAATATCTATGACTAGTTCATGCATTTTTTGTTACTTATACACGATAAAAAGGCCTGTTTTTCTGATGTTTGAACAAAGAATACTAACTACGGATTTAATAATGATTTAATGCTTTCCAGAGAAAGGACGTAAAGAATTTACTAAGCAAGAATGAGTCACACAGATAACATTTCGAAACATACTTTTAATAGTTTAAATTATTATTTTTTGCGCAAAAATTTAAAAGTTAATATATTTTCTGATTGGTTTTGTAAAAAAAATCCATCACTTTTCGTGACGTATAGTTCGATGGTTCTTTTTATTATATTATTTCCAGTACAACGTAAAACTTTTGCTTTATGGGTTGATTGTGGATGTACAAGATAACTTCATGGAAATTCAAAGATAGGTCTTTGAATCCTGTTCTTTATGTTCTAATTTTCAGTCAGAATCTCCAAAAATCAATTAAATGCCTCCAAGTTTCTTTTGTGTGGGGAAAAGTCAGAAAAAAAGTCATTAAAAAAAGAAAGAAAGAAATCAAGTAACTAAAAATGAGACAACTGAGTATAGAAGAAAGTAAAATTCACTGACAAAAATAACTATGCATAGAATAAATTCACTAGTTAAGCTGGCGCGCATACGAGGAAAAAAACGAGGGACTTGGTAATAAGCGTGAAAGACAGAACTCCTCCCCTCTGTATACAAAAGAGTCTAGTCATTGATGTTTCGGAACTGTAATAGGCTCCGTGCTGATTCGAAAGCTGTTTAGAGGGGAAAGAAGTCGCTACACCGGAAATGCTCAAAATGACAAACATTGAGTAAGAAAAGTAAACGCAGATCCTATACAACAGAGGTTTCCAAACTTTTTTGTTTTATAGACCCCTTGCCATGTTTTTCGGTTTTGGAGTAGACCCCTGCTTACCTAATATTGAATTTTTGCAGATTTACCAATTTAAATGTCTTTTTGACAACTGGTATAGATCTTTAATTTAAACTATTTAAATTTATAACTGAAGTATGGTGTTTAAAATATAAGAAAAAACACGTTAATTGAATTAAATTTAATTAATACATATGATAAATGAGCAACTAGTAAATGCTTTTAAAGACAGAAATAAATCTGGTGCGTCAATAACAATTTTTCAACATTTGGAATCAATTGTGTCAGGTTTAACCCTAAATCTCATCGGTTAGTAGTATCCAGAACTTATTTCCCGTCTTTCTTTTTTGTTTTGGAGATTGGCAACCATGCTGAAAAAGTAATTAAAAATTTGCTTAGGATATTCCTTAATTGGTAATAAATGACAGGTATATCTTTTTAAAGCCAAAATTGCAGACATGGTCTTTGTTTTTAATAAGGTTTATGCTGTCACCTTGTAACTACAAATTAACTTTATTAAAATTAGTATAAATCTATTAAATAGATAAATTCTCTGTTTTCCACGTTACTAAATTCTCTTTTTAATCTAAAATCATGATTTGGTTTTATGAGAGCCACCATCATAGACCCCCATTCACACCTCATGGACCCGTGAATTATTTTTTCGCTGATATGGACCCCTTGCAGGTCATCATAAACCCCTCAGGGTCTATATAAACCCCTTTGGGAGTCACTGCTATACAACAAATAAACTCGAAACGTTGAACGTACCTCGCTTTTGCCGAATTGAATGATGAATCAAATGATTACATTTATAGACTTGAGTGAAGTGCGGTTCCTGCCAGAATCAGTAGCCAGAGTAACCGCCATTGTTGGAGATCACCTCCGCCTCGGCATTGATTCAAAGAGACTTTGGATATGTTCTTGGGGTACAGCAGACCAAGCAGCTTCCACACGTTGCCAAAGTTGATCTGGTGTGGCAGCTGGGGGTGTAATCTGGGTCAATAGTTGAGCAACGATGGACCACATGTTTTCTATCGGCGAAAGATCCGGAGAGCGAGCCGGCCAGGGAAGCAATTCAATCTGGTGATTGACGAAGAATCTTTGGACAATGCGTGCCACGTGTGGTCGCGCATTATCCTGTTGAAATATGGCTGTGGCCAAGCCCTGAAGGTAAGGAAGGTTGACTGGCCCCAACACCTCGGAGATGTAGCGCTGGCTGTTTAAAGTACCGGCAATGCGTACTAGAGGAGTGTGCGAGAGTGATATCCAATACCGCCCCATACCATAATACCCGGTGAAGGAGCAGTGTGGCGGTGCCTAACGCAGCTGTTCAGCATCCTCTCTCCACGGTGTCTCCAGACTCGAATCCGACCACCGTGGTGTTGCAGACTAATGCGTGACTCGTCAGTAAAGACAACTTCATTCCATTCTGCCGCCCACGTCCTTCTTTCATCGCACCATTGGCGGTGGAGACGTCTGTGGTTCTGCGTCAAGGGTATACCAAGCAATGGACGTCTTGCGGATAGACCACTCTGCTGTAAAAGGCGTCGAATGGTATGCGCAGACACTGAATGATGCGTTACAGACTCAATGTGTTGTGCTATGGTTCGTGATGTGACTGAGCGATCCGTCACTGCCATGCGCACAATTTGCCTGTCCTCACATGAAGTGGTGCACTGAGGTGGATGCGATCGACCACGTCAGTCCGTCGTACCCTCCTGCATCCAAAGGTCACATATCCTCATTGCAGTTGTTTGGTTTCGTCCAACACGACTACCGATTTTCCTAAAAGATAATCCACAATCTCGGTAAGTCACTATCCTTCCTCTGTCGAACTCAGATACTTGACCAAAAGCTGATCGCTGTTTTCTACGAGACATAACTGATCGTTTTTTTGAAAAAACCACAAGAAAAACACAATTGCCGAACTTGAAATCTTCGAAATCTTCAAGCCTTAAATAGCGCTTTGAGGTGACGCCAGGCACGCGTGATGTGTGTCTGCGCTGAAATTTAAATCATTTGCATATCTCACCTCCGCTAATGCATTTTGTAAATTTCATGTTATTTGCATGCTTCCTTCAGGGTGTTGCATTTACGGTGGCCAGCAATGTATTTAGAAAGAGAATAAGATAATATATTATCTTCTCAATTAATGACTTTAAAAGTTCTTGAAAAATAAATTTTTCGTTCTTTTTTCACATTTTCAAAGGTGCTGTCAGGGGCGTAATTACCAATGGGCCAGGCGGTGCCGTATACCGGGGCCCTCAAGCTCAGGGGGCTCTGGACCCTGACCCCCAAGCAAGCCGAACTTGGTTTCATTTCTCCCACATTTAAGATATACATATAAAATCTTGCAACACAACTCTAATCATGGCAATTCAGTTGAGAGTAATTTCGAACTTGTAGAGGATTCCCCTAAATTTATTCCGTTTTTTGTATAATGTAACACAAAATTTACATATTGTAAGTTTATACTATTATTTTCAATATTTTTTTTCATTTTTTTTTGTAAGCTGTTACTTGAAAATAAACTACAAGTTACATGAAAAATCTTCCCCAACTTATTGTTACATCTGAAATAACCTCCACAGAAAGCAATTCCTTCCTAATTCCATTCTTTTTTTAATAACAGTAGGATTCATTCGGAGCTCAATTCCTGTTTCAATATTTCGCAACTCCTCCTATCTGCACTCGATTGATGTCCTCTCTCCTCTGCTATTTTGCAGAGGTGTTTGTTTTTTTAAATAATTCTTTTTCCTTTTATTGTATTTTCTTAATCATGTTTACCTTTTATATCATTTCGCGTCTCGGTGGACCATTGTGTAGCTCCGGTCCGAATGACTCAAAAGACGTTTTGTAATGTAGCATTTCTTTTCTACCTTCTTTTCTTTCTTTTTTTTTTTTTTTTTGCATTAAGACCTTTTTATACCTAACTAAGCCACTGGGTGCTATATAATTACTAAACATAAATGCGCTAGTTTTTTTTTTTTTAAAAAAAAATCTATAATTTTTAAATACCTTTAAAACCATGATAAACCGGCACACAAATAATGTGCTTAAATTAGAGAATGCTCTCTTTTCCAGAAGTACAAGTGTGTTTAGATTTTTAGAGAAGAAATATTTGCCCTTGCAAAAATAATTCTTATATGGCATAAAACAGCTTCTCACCTTAAAAAGACGAAATGGATGGATGTTTTCACAAGTTTTATCACTAAACATTCATCAGTCTGCTCAATCTTGAAATATTATTTTTATTAACATAATTTACGAAACTCAAGCTCATAAAGCGATATTATATATCTTTAGTAATAGCAGTAATAATGCATGTAATGAAACAATGAAGAACAGTTCCTGTCAAACATTTTGAAAGTAAAAATTCTCTAAATCTAATAGAGAATTAATATACTCTTTCACTTTCCACTGATGCTTTGCTTTTGAACGCAAAGAGAAACCGTATAAAGGAAGAATTCCTGTCATTCACCGTAGCTAGGTCATTAAAGTATTGGACTGGAGTTAGGTCGATCACTGGTTCGACTCTCAGCCAGGGCGTTTCATCCGAAGATTAGAGTTTTATTTTCAAAATATTATTTATTCTCTCTCTGGAACCTGATTAGTTGTAGAACTTTCTTTACTATGAGAACCTGATAATTCTCGAATATTCTTTTAGGTATATAAAAGCTGAGTCTCACCAGTTGATGGGATTCTAATAAATACGTGTTTATTTCAATCTTCGAGTTAGATTTGGTCAAATCGCGGGGTGGATAATAAATAATAAACCTGGATCTTCGCAAGAGCCTCCGCTTAAGAGCTGCAGAATTTGGACTTTATTCTTCAGAAAGAAGAAGTGCGAAAATGTAGAAAGAGTCTAAGAGCCCGCTGTAGTGACTCCTATATACCAACAACAGAGGAGCCCTTCTATCTTCAGAGGAACCCCTGAAGAAAATCGTTTAAATTGGCTTAAAGAATACACGATCGAGTGGCTAAATTCAATAAGTGGGACTAGCTAACATTTATTTCTTCCTTGACGGTACTGCCTAGAAGGGGTACATAAACAGCGAAGGCACACACAAAATGAATTCGTGGGAGACTGGATTAAGTGCACTTTTTGCTGATCGTCAATACCAGAAAGACAGATGAACAACTCAAGTCCAGAGCTCAGCATTCAGGGGAAGTGCGCAGTCATACATACAAAGTGTCTTGGGTCTGTGCCAAGAAGATAATCTCTTCAGTGTTTGATGATGAAAAAGTGTTGAACCTAATAAAGGCCTTACTGACGTAGGAAATCAACTCTACAGCTGATTTCAACTATATCGAAAATATGAAGCAGTAGAGGATTGGACGATGAAGGTTCGAGAGGTTTCCAAATGTTGGTGTCCTTTATTCTAAGAATTCAAGTTAATCGAGTTCTCTATTCGGAATCCCAATTACTTGAATAAATGGTACAAGACGAAGTCGAAAAAGCTCTGGCACCAGTTTCAGTAAAACCTATCGAAACACAACGACGACCAATATATGCCGCTGTAACCAGGAGTTTAAGAGTGCCTGCACAAAGATTACCAACACAGCCAAGAAAAACTTATCTTTGGCGAACAGTTGCCAAAAGACCAATTTGTTTCCACTGTGGATGTCCTGGACTTGCTATTGCAGGGATAGGAGAGCCTTTTTTGACAGTTATCGAAATCGTTGACAAAGCTTCTATGAGATTGGAGCTGAAGATGGAACTCGCAGACCTCACGCTATTCCTCTCATTTGACACTTAGTCTAACTAAAGGCCGATCCTCACCATGCCATTTCAGATCACCGTCACCGTTTCGTCTACCCAGTCGATCTTCAAGCCATAGGAATGAGGAAAACTAAACGGGGTGACTTTTTAACCACTTCAGGACCAGTGGAAGGAGAAAGAAGCGCTTCCCCAGGCCCGTACGTTCGGAGAGGATACGCACGCACGGGACCGGGCGAATTTCCTTGCTAAGCCTAATTTCATTTAAAAATTCGTATAAAGTTTTAAATGCAATCAAATACGCTAAAATTTACAATTTACTATGATTGATAATATCTGAATATAGAGTATAAAAATGTTCTCGATATTTAAAAAAAAATTGCGAATTTTAAAGAAAATATTTTCATTTTAATAAAAAAAAAATGCATAATTTTTCAAAAAAAAAATTGACAAAAATCCCATACAAATATGGAAAGTATTAGAAAATTAAACTAACTTATTCAAAATATAAGTAGAAATCCATAGAGCAATAGATCACGAACCTTTAAATATCCGATTACCTTGAAAAATCTAAACATGTGCAGTTGTTTATATTCATAAATATCCCGGATCTAATTAAAATAAACACGGAGTCGAAAGCACATATTGAAGTTCAAAGTTTTGTGAAACATTATTCGAAAAAGAAACGGCTTTTAACCGCTATCTAGTCCTTGCAAAAATTAATATAAAAACGTTCCGAACTCTGATCACACCGGTGTGATCATGGGCCTACGAGCGGGGAAAACTCAATCACATATATGATATCGTGGGCCGTGGAGGGAGAAACGCGTGATCCCATATATGTGATCATGGTCCTGAATGGATTAAGGAGGTGAGCCGCATGTTATGAAGAAAATCCTCTATCGTCCGCAAAGATGAAAGGTAACCATTTTAGATGTAATAATAAATAATAAGTCAGTTCGTGCTCTAGTGGATTCTGGGGGGAGCTTCATTCTCTGTAACATCCGATAAGGCGCTGTTCTCTGAGGCCAAAAGCATTATGCTGAAGTCACCAATAGAAGCTTTGTTCGGCCAATAGGAAAATGCATTTTCCGTGTCCGTATAAATATCCGAGAGTGGTTGCTTGAATTTATTGTTTTCTCGCATTGTAGTCATGACATAATCCTTGGATGGGACCGTGATCGACTGTGGACAGAGTGAACTATTTCTGGAAAACATTTGCCAAGATCTCATGACATTGGATGCTTGAAAGTTGTGTACCACAAAGGACTACACACTTAAGTTTCGCTCTTTAACTAAAACAGAAGTATCAGGAGGCCAATCCAGTAGAAGCATTAGACGGCAATAAACACTCTCTCATCGAGATGAATATGGCTGTACCATCCATCATATCCTCATATCATAATGGACAAATTGAGATATGGATTACTAACCTCCGGTCTGGAAATCGAGTCATTCCTAGAGTAATGTACATAGGCCTAGCTGATCCTCTAGATGAAGGGCATTTATGTGTGATATCTGGCACGTCACATGTCTCCGATGTGAAACAAGAAATGCCCGATAGAAACAAGCGACAAGAGAATCCCTTGATGGACTGTTCTCTGATGATGACTCCTTAGTTGAATGAAGGGCAAAAGAACCAACAAACCAAACTGCTCCGAACACTTAGCGGAATTTTTACGAAGACTGACAAGTCAACCACCGCACTTACAAATGTGAAGCACAGAATCCACACTCGCGATCATACTCCAAAGGACCTACCGAGTCTCATCGACAGAAAGACGCACCATTCGTAATGAAGTGCCGAAAATGCTTGAGAAAAGTATCATCCAACCCTCCGAAAGTCCTTGGTCGTCAAACACGTTGTAGTCTTAAAAAGATGGAAGCTGGCGTTTTTGCGTAGATTATCACAAACTCAATAAGGTCACGAAAAAGGATGTTTATTCTCTTCCTCGTATTGTTGATACACTAGACTGTTTGAAGGGTGCCAAGTTCATTTCTGCCATGGATCTCTGCTTTGGGTATTGGCAGATAAAAATAGACAAAGAGGATCGTGAAAAGACTGCATTTATTACCCCCCGAATTATGAATTTAAAGTCATGTCGTTCGGACTTTGTAATGCGCTGGAGACTTTCGAGAGAATGATGGACAATTTGCTACGCTATTTCAAATGATCGGCGTGTCTTTGTTATCTAGACATAGTAGGGGGTTCTCAGAAACGTTTCAAGATCATCTTACCCAGCTAGAGCACGTTCTAAAATGCAGTTAGGAAGCCAGTCTGTTACTTTAGCCAAACACGTGTCTTTTTGGGGCCTAAGAAGTAAAAATACTGGGTCATCTTGTATCTTGTAATGGCGTCGGTCCCAATCCAGATAAAGCGAAAGCCATAAGCAATTTTCCTGTTCCAAAGAACGTATGCGATATGCGAAGCTTTCTTGGACTTTGCTCATACTTCCGAAAATTTACTAGCTGAACCCTTACAGTTGCTGCTAAAAGGTGATGCAAAGTTTCGTTGGTGTCCTGAAGAAATGGAATATTTTGAGACTCTGAAGAGAGCCCTTACCTTTGAACCAGTATTGGGAATGTACGACGAAAATTCTCCTACAGAAATTCCTACTTAGTGGATATGGTATTGGGGCAGTCCTGACACAAATTCAGAATAAAATCGAAAAAGTTCTAGCATATGCCTCCAGAACTTTAACCATAGCCGAAAAAAATTACTCCACTAAAGAACGGGAATGCCTTGCCATCGTATTGTCTATCAACAAATTTTGGCCAAACCTATTCAGAAAACATTTTACTATTGTAACTGATCATCCTTCATTGTGCTGGCTCATGTGTCTAAAGGATTCTTCTGAAAACAAGATGGGCCCTTCGTCTTCAAGAGCATGATTTTTAAGTAAAATATAAAACTTGTAAGAAGCGCAGAGATGCCAACACTCTCTCAAGAAATCCCGTGGAAGAAGAAATTGTGTTACTAGCATGAATTTTGCAAACGAACAAAAGAAAAAGATCGACCTCGCCAGAATGAACTCTTCGAACAACTGTTCACCCACAGATAAGAAAACATTTTAATTAGCTAACGGGATCCTCTAGAAAAAGAATTTTGATCCAGATAAGAAGATGTGGCTACCAGTCATTCCCAAACGTCTACGAGCTGACATGCTCAGACATTAAAATGACGAACCTACAGCAGGACACCTTGGCTTTGCGAAAACTTATGACAGAATCCGCAAGAGATTTTATTGGTCAAGTATGTACCGAAATGTTGCGTGATATGTGCACTGTCGGGAGGGCCAAGGGGAAATTCCTTCCTTCAACGAGAACCTGAACGCTTAACTCCCATTCCTCCAGCTATTACATCCTTTTATCGCACTGGGATGAATCTTCTAGAAAGATTTCTAAAATCTACTCGTAGAAAAACATGGATCACAGTCTGCTCAGATTACTTAACAAGATCACGAAAGCCTTACCGCTCACTGAAGTCAAAGAAGATCTTGTTGGAAGAAGTTATTCTGAGACTCCACGAATAAAATTATCCCAGAACCGTCTTCCAATCTTGACTTGCTTCCGCTCTCGTAGACCTGTGTAATGTCGATCATCGTATGACAACAGTGTATCATTCTCAAACAAATGGACTGACAGAACGCTTCAACTAAACGTTGGCCGATATGTTGTATATGTGCGTTGATACAGAGCAGAAAAATTGGGACGAAATTTTACCATTTGTAACATTTGCCTATAATACTGCTGAACAAGAGACGATGGGTCTTACACATTTCTATCTACTTCATGGTCGTGAAGCCAAAATGACGTTGAACACAATGTTACCATTCAGTCCTAATGATGTGGATGACAATTACATCATTAAAATAATTGTCTAAGCTGAAGAATCAAGACAACTACCAAGAGTGCGAACATTGAAAACCGAAGATAAAAACCGTCAACGTTACGAGTCTAAACACACACACATCGAATGGTACCTTATGTTCCTAGAGATTTTGTATGAGACTCTACTTGAGTAAGAAAAGTAAGTCTTTCAGAAATACTCTTAAGAAAACATTTTGGACAACATCAGGTGTTACGCCAACTATCAGACTTGACCTATGAGGTGCAAGATTTTGATCCTGCCACACAAAGGAGAAAAGTTGTTCATGTATTGCATATGAAACCATACCATGATCTGACTAAGTAGATGGAAACAGCAGAAAAGAAAAAAATACGATTCCAAAAAGGACACGTAACAGAGAATAAAAACCTGAAGGAAGGAAGTAGAAAGGAAGAATTGCTATCGTATCTAGGTCGTTAGACTACCAGACAGACTTTCATCCAAAGATTGGGGTTTGAATTTAAAAATAATATTTGTGTATTCTTTCTCTAGAATACGGTGGATTCTAGAACTTTCTTTACTATGTGAGCCAGGTATTTCTCGAATATTCTTCTAGGTATATAAAAGCTGAGTCCCACCAGTTGAGGGGAGTTCCCTTTTCTCTTCTAATAAAAACGTGTTAAGCTTAACCGTGTGTTTGTTTCAATCTTTGTAAAAATGTATGCAATTTAATAATAAAGAGCAGCTGCTGTCAAACATTTTGAAATGAAGAGCAAATTCATGGGTATGGAATGTAAAAATTTTGGAAAGTCATCTTTCAAAAGAATTCATATAAACTTCCACTGATGCTTTACGCAAAGTGAAACTAAACCAAAAGACTTCTTGAGAAAGACGAGTCGTCTAGAGCACAGAACTAAGAAGATTGAGTTTCCATGAGCTGGGAAACAAATCAGTGAATGTTTTAATTATTACAAATCTGTTCGTAAACTATTGGATGTGTCTTTTTTTTCTTCGTAAACGTCAGCTTTTAAGAAGAATAAATTTGTCTCGAGTGATGTTGGAATAAAATGAATCTCTCTGTAGGAAAGTCAAGAGCCACAAAATCAACGCTTTACTGTTCAGTCCAGGATTATACCAAAATTGAATAGGTCTACCTTAAGGTTGCATTCTTGACAAAATAAACTCAACACTGACCATAAAGAGAGATACAACACAATGCTTTTTCTATCCTTTGATTTCGTTTGGGGGTTCCCTTTTACAGCGTTCATTTCCAATGCAAGTACTTTTGTACGCTTGTCATATTTTTTCTGGGTGAATAAAACAAGAATTTACTTCACTGCTGTTACTAATATTTGATAAAGGTAGATATTTTACGTAGACCCTTTATCAAAATAAGGTTAATTAATCAGGTTTATTTTCTTTTATTGAAACATACCAAAGTGAAGTAAGCTATTATTTTTAGTCGACCGAAGGTTATCGAAAAAATATTCATAGTTTTCTTTAGAAACTCAACACAAAAATATAAGCAATTAGAAGTGAATAATAACTGTATAAAGGTATATCCGTTGATGTTACCTAAGCATTAAAATAAAATATATATATAAAAGTACTTTAAAAAGCAAAAATTACTTTCACGAAAATACACAAGTTTGAAACTCCACGAGTAGACGCATTTAAATGTACTAGCAAAAATCTGCTATTCCAAAAGGCGGGAATTCAAATGAGTTTTCCTAAGACTTATTCCAGTGAGATATCATGGTTGAGAATTGTGAAGCAAAAAATAAGTGATACAAATAAATGGTCCATTCAATATATCGCAGAAAAGAATATTTGTATCACATATTTATGTAAGATAATAATTATGAACTTTCCTTTTATTTTCAAAAACACAATTAATATTTTAGTATGAATTTTAAGTCATATTTAGAGCAAATATTAAACTATTACAAATTACTAATTAGCTGCTAAGGTACCTACTAAAAAAGTTCAGAAAGAAAAAAATGAAAAAAAAAAACGTTATAGTCAGATTATATATATGTATATACGATGGAAATACAAGCATATATATGCATGGAATATTTACCTTCAAAGACTTCCGCCTATTAATCAAACTTTTTATATTCATTGGGCGAAGTTCAGGTCTCATTTGCATGACATAGTGAAAGCTTTATTAGAGCGAACAAAGAACGTTTAACACAGAAAATCTTTTAGGCCAATGCCACTAGAACAGGGGTCGGCAACCTGCGGCTCTTCAGTTCCATACGCAAATATTATTTATTTTATCAAAAAAAAAAAAAATTTAAAATCGTTCTGAATCCATTCACGAGGATTAGGCACCGTTTCTATCTCTCAGTCATTTGTACTCGCTTTTCTCCGCACCCCTCCCCCGTGACATGTGTCGTCAGTCTGTCGGAAGCTCCCGAATGACGCCGTCGGCGGATGTTCTTTATGTAGGTTTTAATTCGCTTACGACGCAAGACAATTTGGCGTTTTCACCAGTGCTTTGGCTGTGACGTATAGTTGGTAGTTTCAAGTAGAAGAGAATTATCTTCTCAAAGGTATGTATGTACATATATAATAATAATAATGAAACGAAGTAAAGGTAGGTAACATAATAAGTATTATATTTTTGAAACACATATTATGCATTTTTTTTCCAAATAAGATATCTAACTACTTTTTTGAAATCAATAAGAATTGTCAAAAAAGAAACAAAGTAATACTGTTGGATATTACCGAGAAAGTGTTTTTATTAAAATATATATTTAATAAATTACCTATTTTATTGTTTATCTATTTTATAGTTTTTATTATTTAAAAATTAGTGTTAAAATAATAATTATAAGTGTAAGTACATATAAGTTGTTTTTTAATAAAATTATTTTGGAACTCTGAGAATCAAAGTAGGTAGGTATTTGCAGTTTTAGATTGTTTATATGTTTGGCAATTTTCATTGATTTCGGCATAGCTGGGCATAATACCTTTACTCGTCAACTGTAAGTATCTAATATTCTCCAAAATTAAACAAAAAAAAAACTAAACTGTGTAGACTGCGCTGTGATAAACACGTTCTGACAAGTCTTTACGTGCCAGTCGGCGATCACCGCACACGAGAGGCGACCACAGATGCAACGAAACTATGTACTTATAGTCAATCAGTACGTGAGAGACAGTGTTTCGTGCCTAAATTATTTATTTTAATAATTAAATTATTAGAGAATTATTTATTTTATATAGGTATACGTATTTTTAATTGGCAAAATCGTTGTAAAATGTTTTTTGATAAATTATATACATTTCATTATGCCCTGCTTCTCGTATGTATTTACATATTTATAGGTTGACATAGTAAATAATTTCAAACCTTGTCATCTGCTGTTTTGGATATCTAAATAATAATTTTAAAAATTCTCTATTACAGCTTCACCGCAAGCAGGGCATCAACAACAAAAAAAAAAAAAACTGAAGAAGAGCATTAAGAATTCAATCGGGATTGAAGGGAGTCGTTGGCTTTCATATGCAACTCAGATGGCCTTCCAACTTGTCTCATTTGCCTCGAAAACTCGCACACAATAAGAAATCAAATTTAAAGAGACACTTCACTACAAAACATACTCAGTTTGCTAGTAAATATCCAGCCGGCGAAGAACGAAAAAAAGCTGTCGGCGAGCTCCAAAAACAGCAATCAAGTTCCATGTTAAGTAACTGGACGCAATCTACAAGTAATGTTAATCTGGCAAGCTTCGCTGTATCACTAAAAATTGCCAAAAAAGGCAAACCATTCACAGATGGTGAGTATGTCAAACCAGAAATCTCGAAAAAAATCAAAGATTTGCCACTATCCGCTAAAACAGTACAAGATAGAATAGCTAAAATTTCTTCAAATGTAACATATTTGCAGGTGGAAGATATTTTGAAATTTCTTCCACTTCTTTTCATTTTCAGACTAGTTTCTTTTTTCGCCATTTAGCCCAGCGTTGCAAGGGCTTTTTTGTGAATAAAGCTCTTTTTCCTTGTTTTATTCTGTCTTTTCCTTCTTTTTTCAGTGATTATATCTTTCTTCAAATTTCAATCAATAATTTACAACAACAACAAAAAAAAAAACTGCTTTAGTTTAAAAAATATTAATTTAAGGTATCCGAACACGATCGGAGTACTTTTTTTAAAAATAGCATATCAAAACAATATAAATGCTTCTTTTAGGGATGAATACCAATAAATACTAACATTTAACTAACAATATATTTTTAAAAATATCTAAGTTTCACAAAAATCACAGTTATAAGTAAAATTTTAGCAATATTTTTGAAAAACTTCAAAGCAATTAGAGAAAAAAGTAATTAACTTATATCAGTAAAAGTATTACTAAAACAAATTAGATGCATTTATCTAGAGTATGTACTAAAATTTTAATGTTTTATTAAAATTTAAAAATATTAGAGCTGATCGAGTAAATATTATAGGAAATGTGACATTTTTATGAGACCGTTCTTTAAATAACTGGCCATAAATCAAAAAATATTCATACAATAAGAAATATTTTAGTACATTCTCTAGAAAGCAATATAAGTATCAGGTTCAAAAAGTTTTATAGAAATATATTCATAATATTTTGAGTTATCTGACTCACCGTGAATACATTATGCATAAAAAACAATTTAGAGAAAAATAGATTTAAAGTTTAAACTCTTGTTGTTTTAATATAAATTATACATATAGAAAGCTAAAACTCCCCACATTTGTAAGTTATGCCCTCTTGTATCTCATCTTTGGCTAATTTTCTTTTCTTTCGTGACCTATTTTTTTTCTGGAAGTTTTTACTTCAAATAATGTGAATGACGCTTTGATTCACTAACACGCTCTTCATCGAGTTGGGCAAAACCTCTTTCAGTATTGGCACCAACTTGTACCACTTGAGCTTGGTTCAATACATCTAACAATCCTCAAAACCTTTGTTAAATTGTATGACAGCCACGTGAGCTCCTAATCTCAGAGTTTGTAACTCCACAAAAATGTCTTTCGGGATAAATTTAAACAGAATGCCATTAAAACTTTCATTTGCATTCTGTGTTTTCCCATGTAAGCATTTATTGAGTAAATGCTTGTCACATAGCTTCATATAATGAGGCTTAATAATTTTAATTATTTCTTGTGGAAGTCAATTGCCAGTATTAATATGCATCTTTCCGTGAAATGTAGCTCGTTGAAATTTGCACCAGCTGTTGGGTCCAACTGGATATTGGCCATGCATCGGTTGGTTTTTGTTGGAACAGCAATGAAAAAATGCTGCAATTACTGCACTTTGCATTTTTTCTATGTTATTGATATTAGATCTGATAGCAATACCATAATAGTTTTGCAGTTTATAGATGAAACTAACAGTTAATTTCCCACGACCTCCCAGACATTTTTGTGGCCGCAGTAGCCGAGTGGTATAGGTATCGAACCATGGCTTGCCTTGTCATGAGTTCGAGCCCAGTACCACTAAAGACCCGCCGTGTAGGGCAACGATGCACGTTAAATCTGTCGAGAGCTGAAACGTCCTCCCGTTGGTGTGGTGTGGTAGTTAGGAGAGGGGGGTGTCGTCCACGTCACTTGACCATGGTTCAAAATTACGTGATCAGTTGCCAAAAGCCCTCGTGTAGCTGAACAGTGAGACGTTAATATTCAATCAACCAATCAACCCAGACCTTTTTGCTTGAGCTTCAACTTTTGAAGCCATGAGCCAACACGCTTTTGAATATGGCCAATGCATTCAAATTTTTTAACGCTGTTTTCACCATAAACATTTTTAACCGCATCAAGACTTTTTGAATCCCCATCCCCATAAAATTGCACATATTGCAATTTTCTCATCTGAGCAGATCTTTCGAATATTCCATACACTCCGATACGTTCGAACGCATCAGATGACCCAACATGTTTTTCACACACATGTGAAATACTGTCTTCAGTTTTCTTCGAACATAATCTGCACATTTTCGACAAGACTTCAATGTGTAAAATCTTACCAGTATCTATGGAAATGACACACTAACACATCCATTTAAAGACAAGTGTCCTCTACGTTGCCAAGTTCTATCGACTGACACACCGCATTGAATAACTTCATCCAAATTATTCTTTTTGGGAACCTCAGCTGCAGCCTAATTCATAATTTTACATGCAACTTTATTAGAAACATGCTCTAATTTTTTCTAAAGACATCTGAAAGCTGTCTTAGAAGGAAAGTTCACATTGATAGCTGAATACAGCTTCCTTGCAGCAGAGTGTCCCTTTCCAGTGGTTCTTAAGCCAAAAACAAAGGAAAGATTAATATTGTGCATTTTGTTGACTTTCATGGATGTACAAAAGGAGCTGAAAAATTTACAGTTTTTACATTTTAGTATCATATTAGATGCTAAGCCAAACACAGATTCTTGAAAAAGTTGTATCTTATTTTCAAAACATTCAGGGCAGCATAATAAGGAAATCACATTACTTAAAATTTTTTAATTAAAAATTACGTTCTTATCTTTATTTTCAACAGTACTTGACATTTTTGAATCATTTTGAAGTTTTGTTTCACTTGCAGAGTAGGTGCAAATGTGACACTTTTATCGATCTCATTTGTGTTGTTCTTACAAATGTATCTATTGCCTTTAAACTTATATTTACTAGTAGAATTTCTATTCTTGCGATTACCCATAACTTCAGAGAATACAAAATCTAAATAATAAAATTAAAATTTCGCAAAAAAGAATGACAATGTTAGCAAAATAAATCAAAACACTCGAGCTAAAAGCTAGTGAAAAGTGATTGAAAATTTTGTAAACACAATCTCTTATTGCCAAACTATTGAAAGAAATGTAGTGTTGCCACTAAATTTTAAGACAAGAAATTATTTGTATTATTTCTTTAAAAGAATTTTAAAACTGTATTTTCAAAAAACTGCTCCTAAAACTAATTTTTGACAGATTTTAAGCCATTTAAATGCCTACTTCCGGTAGATGACAGGCTCACTTCTGGTCTTATAAATTTTATAAAATTGATTATAACTTGACCTCTAGGTAACGTAGAAACAAGACAAAGGATGTTTTGGAAAGCCAAAAGATAGCTATTCAATAAAATGAAAAACAAAAAATATGTTTTTTTTTTGACAGAATTTGGCCATTTCAACGTGTTCGGGTACCTTAAAGCAATGAAAAGAAAACGTTTCTAATGCTAAGAATGTTCAAAAATATTACTTTTTAAAAATTTTTCTAAGAATCTAAAATAATAAAATGGATTTCAGATTTTCATTTTAAAAACCAATCGCTTCATACAGTTAGCTTAAAAATGTTGCTTAAAACTAATATAGTTTTATCCAAAATAAAAGACAATGTACTATTTATTATTGAATATTTAATTCAGTAATGAAATAATAGAAAAATGAAACACTGCTTTAATTTTTTAAAAATGTATTGATTTAAATCCATTATTGTTAAATAATGAATAAAAAAACTCTTCACCGTTAGCAATTGAGATGAATGCTTAATTGTGGACATTTAAATATTTGATTGAAAATATGTAAATATAAAAAAAGATATATGGGGGAAAAATGGTTCACTGAAGAAAAACCTCCAAAAAAGAAAATAATACAATCTGATAAAAAGATTTCAGCCTTTTAGTGTATTTTAAAAGGTCTTTTTTGATAGAACCATTTAAACATTTCATTCTTATATGTTGAAAATTGTTTTTTTAATACTTTCTTTCGGTATTTCATCAGTTAAGAGAATTGTTAATTAACGGAGGAACATTTTATAGAAAAATAGAAACGTATCTGATGTAATTATTTTATACTAGTAATTCCCCCCCCCCCTTCTGAGGATTTGAAAGAAGAAAATTGATTAGAAATGTTCATTTAATAGTGACATTCAATTTGCCTAAGAAAGGTAATAAAAAAATCTACTTTATTAAAATCCATCACAAGTGGCGGAAAAGAAGGAAAGGAGGAGTAATGTTGATGAAGTTGTCTTTGCCTACACGCCATAAACACTCCAACTCTCGAATTCTGTGGTAGGTTTACCACAATTCAAAATAACAGATCGTTGGCAATTTCGACGATTTTTTCGTTGCATTATTTAGGCCCCAGTAACAAAAATGTAACCTTATTAAGAATAATTTTATGTACAGAAAAATACTAATTTTCAAAATTACAAAATTTTACATCCTTTGTACAGGAATTTTACTATATTCCATTTCAGTTGAAAGAGCAAGGTCATAAAATTTCGTTTGGCAGAAAACCAATTTTCAACGTCAATTAAGCCATTCGCTTTGTAGAAATGTGGTTTGCAAAGGTTTTCATTTTTTTTTTTTTTTGAGCGTTTAGTTTTTAATTTAAAGTTTCCAAATTTCACACATCGATAGCAAACCATAATAAATTTTTAACAAAAAATTGTATGAAAAGTACTACATAAATAAATTCTCGTTGGTTAGTCGAAAAAAACCCTCTTTATAAAATCTATAATTTTTACTCAAATTTTTCAACCTTGTGTCAAAACGCAGATAGTAAACTTTTACACACTAGACAAAAGTTGCGTGTGATTATTTTCATAAATGGCGAAGTTATTAAATGTTTAATTTGAATTTTGAGTTTTTTTTTTAATCCTAAAAAAAATATTGATATTCTGATTTTTTTTTTT
>BMAV01016387.1:576713-590152 GCA_019973955.1 Trichonephila inaurata madagascariensis
ATATATAGTAATATAAAATAAAAGTGAAGTACTAGAACCTACAGTGCTAAAGCAGGAAGAAATTGGACTTCACCAGACACAACAAATGTAGATACAAAAAAAGTCGGGACTAAACTGGAGACCTATTATGATTTCTAAAGCTGTCGCTGAATTAGGCCATCGAATTAGGGTTAGCAATGCTTTATGGATCCACCTTCCCCGTACAGCAGAATTCAACATAATAGGAAAAAAAACCAAGTTGAAAAGTTAAGCCTAATACAACACGTGGAAGAAAAACTGCTAATATATTAAAATGAAGCTAAGAAAAGAGAACAGTAATGAATGTCTCAAAGAGAGGAATAATAATAATAAGAAGAAAATAAATAAATAAATAAAACCCACTTACGTGTAAAATAATTACTGGAGATCAAAATTCAACCTTCCATTATAAGCTCCCAACGCGAAATGTCGTAAAATGACGAATGCTATTGAGACGACTATTCGAGAAGGAATAATCGTGGTACCACATGGATATTTATTTTGCAATTAAACAATCCACTAAAATTTTTTAAAATAAACTAAATAAAGGAAGTTTTAAAAAAGATAAAGATCAAAGTTAAGAAAAGATAAAATCAAATAGAGATACATTACAAAGTAAATAAACTTGGATGATTATATACTAATCGATATATTGCAATTAAAGTAAGCGCTTAAAAAAAAATTTTAAATATTTTTTTAAAATAAACTAAATAAAAGGAATTTTAAATGAAATAATGAACTAAGATAAAAATATATTTAATTAGAAATAGAAATATATTTATAAATAAATTTACTTGGATAATTGTATTCTAAACAATTATTGCAAAAATTCACAAAATTACTTTGTTTTAAAATGTTATCACTAGCTAAATCATTGTTTCTTTTTATAAAATTTAAGATATTATTTCTAAATATTGATAGGTGTAGGTTACTACCCCAAAAAGGCATTTTTATAATATTAAATTCAAATGAGTCTCTTTTATCAAATATATTACTTAATAGCAAACTATTCTTAACCTTTAATTGAAGGTCCAAAAAGTTAGCTGACTCATTATTATAATTAGTTCTTACTAATTTTAAATAGTGGGGATAATAATTAAGGTTAGGAACAAAGTCTACTATATTACTAAACATAATTAAGTCATCTATGTATCTAAAAAATAAGAAGATTCATAACTAATACTTTCATTTTCATAAAAATGCAAGTAGATATTTGCTAAGCAGTTGCTAGCTGGTCCCCCTTGTGGTAAACCTTTAATTTGCTGATAATAAGCGTTATTATGGAAAATATAATTTTCTTTTAATACTAATTCAATAATAGAAATATATTTATCATATTTTAATATCCTATTTAAAAGTATTTGCTATATGCTATTTTAAGAATCTTAAACATGTCTTCTATATCTATAGAATTAAATAAATCTTCAAAATTATAGGTATACATAGAAATAATTTTTTTACCTTGCATGTACTTAATAATGTCCATACTATTCTTAGCAATAATAGAATTATCAATTTTGTCTAATGGAGATTGAATAATATTTTGTAGCTTTTTGCCCGGAAGTGTAATGCAAGTTTTAAAACCATTCGTAATAGTTCTAAATTTAACGGGAGTTTTATGAAATTTAGGAGTTAGGAAAATATGAGGGAATTTAATATCCAAAATATGTAAATCTATTTTTTTATAAAAAGCAGAGACTCGATTAATAATTTCTCTTTTGCTTGAATTAGATTTTATAAAAGCATAATTATTATGAAAATGTTTGTTTAGCATATTAGTATAAAGCCATTTGCAAATAATTGCATAATTACTCGGTACTTTATCGACATAGGCAATAATAAAGTTCTTTTGTAGGTCTGCAATTTGGTTCTCAATATTATTGTAAGTTATATCATTATCAGTTTTATAGTTAATGTGCAATAGCTCATTTAATACTTTGCATTTAAATTCATTAAAAGCTACAATAGGAAGACTGTATTTAATAGCTAATTTTGTAATGAAATTACTAATATCTTTAGAAATTTGATTTTTAATCGCATTATTATTATTAGAGATCATTAATCTAAAACTAGTACCTTTGGACATTATATCTCTAAGAGTATTATCTTTAACTATATTTAAATTACCAGTTACAACATGCTTGTGATCATATACATATATATATATATATATATATATATATATATATATACTGTGTCCTGGTGAAATAAATGGTATGTGTAAATCCGGAGCTATATTTTGTCAGATTGTAAAGAAGGGAGAATAAAGATCGATGGCGGTTTTATAAAAATGACGAAACACTTTCCCCGTCCGTTTTGGTTTTTTAAATCATTGATTCTGAAATAGCAAAGTGTAGGATCTTGAACAGTACGGAAACACATTTGATAAAAATAATTAGAAAATTACATAGAATGATTGAAAAATTCTTTTCAAGGAAACGCGTAAAATTGACTTACTTTTGAAAAAATTGTAAAAAATGCACTATTTTAGAACATCATTATCTGGGGAAATTATGTCTTCCGAAATTATTTATTGTACGGAAAATAACAGTTTTAAAAACAACGGGAATCCTTCTCCCGCTATTTTAGGGGCACAATAAAACTAATAATGCATTGGATCGTTTTTAGTGAATATCTTTTGAACTAGGAGTTAATATAGGAGTTTGATCGGCTTCGTTGATTCATTTCCCATCTTTTGATACATTTGGGACGTTCTTGCATTCAGTCGTTTGTGATAAGATAGCCATACATACATACGTTTTTTTCAACTACGAATTGTAATAGTGCAGATATATTTTTATATAAGCATAAATTACTATTATTTAAACAATTTCTCAAATGGCACCTGTCAATTATTGCAAGAAAGGTTAGTTATTTTAATCGGGTCATATTAACCCGAATGCTACCTACGGGGAGTAAATACGAACAGAATAGCATGGTTAATACGCGCTCATATGTGTAATTATTTCAATGCCTTAAAATAAGTTTTTTTTAATGCGATCCCATTTATTTATTTCCCCAAAAAAGCGACCTCAAGGAGCTTTGATACAGGATCCACGCAGGGCTAGCTGTGTGTGTGCCAGTTTATTAAAGTCTTAAGTAATGCAAAGGCGATTGGAGATGTATCTTGCCATTTTTAACCAAGATCAAGTGACGAGGACGACACCTGAACTTAATAACACCAAGACTCGAATCCATGTCCCAACCGCAACCAAAAATCGGCCGTCATTTGAGACCTGTGAGAAAAAGACAAACTCCATTTTCACAAAAACTTTACAAATATTCACGTTTCAAAATGGAATATTTCGGAAGATAATATAAATATTAAAAAGTAGCATTAGCAGATTCTTCAAAATTTAAAGTACAGTTTATCAACAAGATCAATGCATAAATTGTACGCTTTTGTCAAGAAAACTTTATAAATTTCGAAAATAAACGAAATTCAATTGGAAACATTTCAGAAATTCCATTTTCTATTGAATTCCTACGATCGAATCATCCCAGACTTTACTTAAGGAAACCGACCTTCAATTGAAATCAAAACAATTGAGGATAGTATATGATAATCCTCCACATTAAAGTAGAAGTAGAGAATAAGAACTTCTCTAAATCAAAGCGGGGAACGCGGAAAACAGGAGCGTACGATTAGAAATTGAAAATTTCCATTCAATCTTTTATGAAAAAGCAGTTGTCGTTCGCAGATGCGCTGCAAGAATAAGAGGGCTTTTTTTCACTGTTTGGGTTCCATTTTGGACTTTTCTTTCCTCCCTTCAGTATCACATAGGAATATTGTTGAACAAGACCCTTTCCTTTCCTTTCATTTCCGATTTCATTTTTCTTTTCCAATCCAGTGACTGGAATGTGCGGTAGCAAAATTGGATTATTTCAAATACAAAAAGTCCTTAAACAACGGATTCGTAACTCTTTTTTTGTGGGAATTAAAGATCAAAGAATTTCTCAGAATTTTAAATTTTACCAGTTGGATATTTTTTCATGCTTTTCAATTCTATATTAATTTTTAACACAAACTTTTACATAAAACCTGAATATTTTAATGATTTTTTTTCTTTATTTCTATTCATTAAACGCAACTATTATGGAATAGGACAGAAGATAAACACATTAAGGCGAACTCTAGTTGCAACATTTTTCAAGTATTCAGTTTAACAGTTCAAAAATAGAAAAGCTTCAAAGAGTATTTCTTTTAGGGCAAAAAGTACATGAAATACACTTCTTTTGCTTTGAAATTGAGACATAAGCTCATCTTTTTGTTAAAATTTTTAACGAACAGCCGTAAAAATCTATTGAATGTACGCTGTCACTTACTATTAGATAGCCAAGTTAATAAAATAGAAATTACGGAGATTGTCATCATAGCTGCTGCTTTAGATTTGATTTGTAGTTCAAGTTACTTGAATTGATTTAAATTCTTAATAATATAAAGTTAATTTTTAACATTAAAAGCACCGTTAGGGTCATTTTGAATTTTTTTTTCAATTTCCCATGCTATATTTCAACATCCATGTAAGCACCGTGGCTCCTATATTTTGTTTTTTCTAAAATGCTTACTGTGACAGTTTTCATGCTAATTTTTAGAATACAGAATCTTAGAAATAGCTGACAGAGCCCAAAGGAATCATTTTGACGTTCATATGAAAAAATGAGAGGTGAAAAAAAAAGTCTATTTTTCATTTCCTCAAAACTAATTTTTTGAGTGCATGTAACAACTATTATAAGGAATAAGAGAAAAGTAAACACACCAGCAGCTTGGTTTGGTTTCGACAACGCAAAACGAAGAGGGAGACCCATCTAAACTATCTCTAAAATGTGAACACATCCGAGTTGCATCAGTGTGTTCCATAACTTTTGGAGGGAAAATAATACGGCTGGAACTCAAGTCGAAATCTGAACATTACGCCGCTTTCTACTGCAGTGTTCTGAAAACTTTAGATAGCTATCAGAATAGAAGTAAAAGATAGTGCGCACAGGAGTGTCTTGCCCTCCTAGATTGGTATATTCAGATAGTAGGGGTAACAAATGAACTGATTATGTTCGTGTCGATAACGCGTTATTTTTGTAAAATATATCGTCTTCCAAACAACGATGCAGTGGAACATTCTGGAAATGTGATTTCCATGTAATTTGTGTACGGCTGGTAAAGTACAACGTCAGCTAAGAGATGACTTGAACTGATATGTTACTTTTTTCGCATTATCATATGTCTGTGGGGTACTAGGTCATTCCAAACTTTATGCAGATGATTTAAGGTACAAAAATCGGGACCATCCGCGTTCAAAAAACAATGCCTTTTCCGTGAAAGTATACAATATGTCAGATTTGATGTGCGAAGAAACAGACCTGACAACGAAGAAATTTGCTCTACTTCGAATGAATGAGATGATGAATTTAGGCTGATGAATTTCTTTTGGTTATAATACTGAATAAGAATTAAAGGTTGATGAACAGTTGTTGCTGTGTACATCAAGATGTCAATTCATGGTAAGAGAAGTCAGGTAAATACGACTTCTTTCGGTTACCAATGGATGTAAAATTTCAATGTTTTGAATGACTATCCTTCTTTGAGCAAGGATGAAAAGCGGCTATTCAATTTAGAACTTAAGAAAAGTGTAACAGCTTTCTTAAATATCCTTGATGTTGCAGTAATGAATTTTTGGACAAATTTTAAATTATTCGCTCAATTCCACGTTGAGAATTGATTCTTATCATGGAAAATCTACGATTTCATGTTTTGTGCAACAGAGTCCCCTAATTGAGCAAACTAATTGAAAAAAATGTGCCGCTCAACGTCACCAGGAGCAAAATAAAGCTGTGAGGGATGCTGGAAACGAATTTGTGGTAAATGTCACTGTCAAGTGAGTTGTATTTGTGTTAACTTTAGAGCATGTTATGTGCAAATTGCGTTTGTAACTTTTGCTTGTTTTCGAACCACTTGTACTTACTTCTAAAGAATATTGTGTAATAAAATGCAGTACATTATATATATAATGTCCCGTTTATATACTGTCATTTAAAAAAACAGCAAGTATAGAAAAACAACGAGCTCTAAAAATAAAATAAATAAATAATAATAATAAAAAGATTTCTTTTCTTTAAAAACTCTTATATATTATAATTTTAGCATCTTAAATAATTTAGTTTAATATAATGTGAATTTTTATGAAGGTCCATTTGCCCTCAACGACAGCTTTAGGTAAGTCCACAGTTGTAGTATTAAAGAGCTAGGAAATGAACGAAAAAGTCGAATTGCTCGGGAGAGCGGTAGTAATCTATTTTTCTTCCACTGATAGAATTCAAATAAAGCCGTGATTGGACGAAAAGGGAGCATGACATTGTAGTTAATAAAATCCGGAGACAAAATTCATTATATAAATTGGTTCTCATCTAATTTCTACAAAATGAAGGAAAGCTTTCGCACAATTTAGTAATATGTTACTGCATTTTTTATTTATTGAGGAACTGTTCATTGCACAAATTTTAAATGGCAAATTGAAATGAGGAAGATTATTCCAGAGTCTTTTGATTGTGTTAGAAGGTATCATAATAAATGAAAGCTTGTTTTAGTATAGTATTGCAAATCCTTTATTACACTTAAAACAAGATTTTTTGCATACATTTATTTACAGTGTTACTTTTTAAATAAACAAAAGATTATCGAAAGCTTTCTAATTCTGCATTGCATGACAACGAAAATGTAAAATCAAGAAAAAGCCCAAGAGATACAAATCACAGAGTTTGTTTGTCGCTAGCCTTCTGTATCCAAGGTTGCGGGTTCAACCCCGGCCCCAATCGCTGTATTTCTCCGATGCAGAAAATCAACAGATTATACGACATGTCGATTGAGGTCATGAAAAAGATCCCTTGAGTGTCCGTTTGGCTCTCGGCCAAATTAAATTCCCAAATTTCACATCGGCAGAGCTCAGGTGCCTCCCTCTGGGGAAGAAACTGGGCGTCAAAATTACTTACGCTAATTGGTATCGCCTAAATGGTGCCGCACTAAAATGTGATACCAACTCCTGGGGAATGTACTAGGTCTGCAAAGGTAGAAATTCCAACACGTAGCCCCATTCCAGAGAAAAAAAAGTAATTGCTCCCCACTTTGATTCAAGGGCTGCTCTATTAGAGTAAGTTCTATTTGACGGAGCATAGATGGCAGCTACAATAAACAGATAAGTTGAGGAAGATTCAAGTGATCAGGTAAATATGATTGGAACAAAAGAAATTCCATTTTGGGGATTATGAAAATGAAAAGAAAAATTCTATATTTTTCATGAAAAATGAAATGACAATTCTATGAGAAATGAAAAATTCTATTTTTAAAATCTAAACAAATCAGAATTATGAAATTTTGTTGGGGGCACATAGATGAAATTAGTTCATAAGAACGACATAATAATTAGAAAATTACGTGAAAGAATTTCAACCTTTTTTTTAAAAAAAATTATTCAAGTTATTACTAACACAATTACAAGAAATAATTACTTTCAAATGTGCATTTGTAAAGGTTACTTACAAATAATTTATAAAATTCAACTCCCAAATTAACTTTAAATTTCATGACAATCTTTAAAATAATTTCTACTTAAAAATGTTTGACAAGCCGGGCAAAAGTTTTGTTTTATGTATTTTTGTTATATCTGCAATATCAGTTTTTAAACACTATTTATTATAAAAACAAATGATTTTTTCGAAAAACCGCTTAGGTCAACTTTTTCTTTTGTATTTCACGCAGACAGTTGCAAACTCTATCGTGAATTTCTTTCTCTGTTCAGTTTGTGTTTTTGTTTTTATTTTGTAACTGGTGATTTTTTATCAAATCTATTCATTACTTCTCGCATTGCGATTATCTAATTCTCTCTCTCTCTCTCTCTTCTCTGTTTGACATCATTCTATTTAATTTCTTTTTACAATATCTCTTCCAAGTGTCTGGAACATGAATGTTTTAATGAAATCAGGTGAGTGAGTTTCTCTCTCTTTCAAAGTTTCCGATTTGGTGCGTCCCCTCAAAGGATCCTTAAAACTGTGCAAAACTGAAGCATTTTTCCCTTTCTTCCCCAGACTATCCGCCAGAGTCAGTATTTAAAAGGGAAGAAACAAGAAAATATGTGTATAAGAACATTTACAATGAAATTTGAGATGACTACATTTTTTTTACAAATACGAAACAATATATTAATATGCAATTTGACGAATTATCCAAAATATTTTACTAAATCAAATACTCATAGAATATTTTAAAATTATTTTTCTGGTGTACACATTTTACAAGTCTCTTTTCCATAAGCCATTTTCTTGCATGTTTTGCAATTCTTGATGGCCATGTTGCCTCTACAGTGTTTGATTTCACATTGCCTTCTCTTTGGGGCTTCTACTTCTAATGGCTGCTTCGTAGAATTCTTTTGTTTCGTTTGATTTCGTTTCGTATTTTTGGCAGATATATAATTTCGCCGTCTGCTAATAACTGAATGAAGGCTTATTTAATTGTTTGTTTTATCCGCTCAATTCTATGTAAATGGTATTAATCGGAGCTAAATCTAACATAACGTATGCACAAACCATTTTCTTGATGGTGCCTTCCCCGAATATTTTCTAGCCATCTGGACAAAAATGTTCCCATCTCATTTAGTTTCATTATAAAATCTAATTGTTTCTGGGTTCTTCTTTTCATTAGTTTCAATATCCTTTTTGCTTCTTACACGGGGCAGCACAACAACTTTTCCCATGGCAACAATGTTCAAATGCAATTTGTGTATGAGAAATGGGCTGAACAATTTCCTTAATTAAATATATTGTATTTGTCGCTACCTGCGCCTGCTTTGTCTGAATGAGCTGAAAAACTAATCATTTCTTCCTGTCGTTTAAATTTCCCGTGTGTCACCTTCTTGGTTTGAATGGTGTATAATAAAGGAGAAAAGCACTCATCAAGATATCTCCGGAAATATTTGACTTGAAATTTAGTTCCTCTCATGGAGTAGAAATCCATTAAGAAAGGATTTTGTGAAAATCGAACTCCAAGGGGCGTTATAGATTATTATTCCTCTTTATGAACTATTAAAACTACAGAACTGAAAATACGTAAGTAAAAGGACAAGTAGAAATCTGCTGTAAAAGAGGTTTTGCGAAAATCGACCGCCAAGAGGCGTTACAGAAAAATATTTCCGTTTTTAAACTATCAGACGTACAGATTTGAAATTTGGTAGATTCCTTTCATGGAGTAAACATCCGCTACAAAAGAGGTTTTGAGGAAATAAGACTCTGAAGAGGCGTTAAGGGGGCTTAAGGCGCATTATAGATGAATATAAAACGTACAAATTTCAAATTTGGTGGTTAGATTCCTTTTATGGAGTAGAGATCCACTACAAAATGGGTTTTGCGAAAATCGACCTCCAAGGGGCATTTCAGGGGCTAAAAGGGCGTTTTAGTTCAATTTTCCCGTTTTTGAACTGTTAGACGTACAGGTTTGAAAATTAGCAGGCACGTTCCATTCACGAAGTAGAGAACCGCTACAAAAATGATTTTGCAAAAATCGAACTATAAGAAGCGTCGAGGGATTAAGAAGTGTTATAGACAACTTTTGCACTTCTTGTTGTTGTTTCTTATACCACCTGATGTCAACTGTGTCAGATCCAGACCCACGAAATTTATTATGGCAGGGGGCTAGATGAACGCCTGTCGTTAGCCATAGCTTTGAACACCATGCACATGATTGTGTGATTTGGCTCGGTTTCACCCCGATTTTGAGGGACAATACCTTGGTAGGGTCAGGGGCCTCCCATCTCTCTTCCTTTTCTATCAACCTCACGGCTCGATGGTTACTTAGAATACTCTCATGCCGCAAAGTCCCTATGTCTTCTCCGGGGTTTTGGGAAAATCAACACGCAAAGGACATTGTGAGGGCTTAAAGGGCGTTATAGATAAATATTCCCACTGTTGAACTATTGGACCAACTGGCTTGAAATTTGGTAGCATCGTTCCTTTCATAAAGTAGACGTCTACTACAAAAACAGATTTGCGTAAATTGACTCTTAAGGGGCATTGAGGGGCTTTATAGATAAGGATTCCCGTTTTTGAACTGTTAGACTTACAAATTTAAAATTTGGTGCCAAGTTCCTTTCAATAATTTCATGTCCACTAGAAAAAGAGTCTTGTGAAAATTGACCCTCAAAGGGAATCTTAAAGAGCCGCGTTATAAATCAAATAAATTCCTGTTTTCGAACTTTTAGATCGACATACTGAAAGTTGGTAAGCATATTTCTTTTCTTCAATAGAAATTCACTAAGAACAAATTTTACGGAAATCGACTTCTTTAAGAAATATTCTTATACGTTTTGGCTTCTTGAAGAGTCATAGGGAAGGAATCTAAGGAATGAGCCGGTTTGCAGAAAGTGGAACTCTTTATCAACAGACGATGGTTGGGGTCCGTGTTTGACTTTCAGCTGGCAAATCTAGCTTTGGTTTCAAACACGACGAAAACACTACTTCTTTTGATCTGTCGGTAATTATCAATGTATTTCTAATTGCTTCAATTACAAATTTTTGTATTAATGTTTAAATAATTGTAAAATAGAGAAAATAGTAATTATACTCAATTAATGTGGATTGTAGGACTCGGGATTTTGTTACCCACACGATTGTGCTGGTTGAGTCACTGCAGCTGTACAGGTAAGTACTCACCATGCGAAGTTTCTTTTCTGTTTCAATAATTTGGATGAAAGCCTGCTGAAAAATGAAATATATAGTTACATAATTAATACCAAATTTTCTTGGGGTTTGTCATGGATGAGCCCCTTTTTTCTTTCTCTCTCTCCTATCTGCATCCATATCTCTTCTCCCCCCCCCCGAAAAAAAACAAATATGGGTTTTCCAGTGGTAGTTAGTATGGTGTGTTTTAGATATATACATTTTTAAATAATAAAATTTTCTGATACATTTTACTATTTTTATGGAATACTGTGTTAACTTTTTACCCAAAACTTTTTCAGGTGTCTAAAAGGAGAAGAATTCTCACAGAAGAAACTTTTCAATTGATCAATAAATCAGAATTTAGTGATCTCTCGGATGATGATAATGCTGCGAACAAAACGTATGAATCGCGTATACTGGATGGAGAGTCAAGTTCAGATGAGAGCGAGGAAGAAACACATGGGAATATTTGAAATGGAAAGACAATTTTAGATCATTCTTTAGCATAAAAGTCTCTTGAACACATTCATTACATTTGTTTAGCTGTTGCAAATTCTTCGTTTCTGTACAAACAAGATGCAATACAAGATGAAAAAAAATTCCTCTAAAAATCAAAATGGATAGCTTAAAATTTAGGTAAAATATAGTTGAAGCGTTATTAGCTTCTCCACCTACTAACAAAAGTATTTTAACTGATGGTGAAGATAACAGTGTTGTATTTCCACTAGCAAAAAAAAAAAGATCGAAGCATTATAATCCACCTGCTATACATATTTATACATGGCTTTTATCCTGGTCATTCCAGAATAAAAGGCTTGACATGTATAGCCATTTTTGATGTGTTGATGATATTTCAAGGCCTCACACAAGTACAGATTTGAAAACTACGAAAGCAGTTCGAAAACATGTTGTGAAGAATGCAATGGTTATTTATACTTGTCAAAAACAAAATAAAAGATTTTTCCAGTAAATAAATAATGAATTAATAAAAAAGTTAATTATACATTAATAATTTCCTTATTTGTAACAATTTGAGTTGAATTAAGATTGTTTCTTCTATCAACTTAAAGCTAAAAATGCTTAACTCGTAAAATGTCATAGGTGACCTGTTTTACAGATAACTCTCAACCCGCACGATCGTGCGTCTACGTTCCAGGGGGGAACTGAGAACTTTTTTCCCAATGTCATTAGGGTATTAATAACCAGAAGAATTTAATATTTGAAGATCAAAATAATTCGGGTCTTAAAGGGATTGGGGGAGTTACTAGGGTGTTTAGTTAAAAAAAACCCATTTTCGAAGCACTGTAATAAAACTTGTATGCACATGCACCTTTTTACCCCCGCTGAATTGAAATCCGCGAAGAACGGGTTTTGAGAGAAATCGTTTCTCAATGGGAGCTACGGGGCTTATCGAGAGAAAAAAATTTCCGCTTTTTAACCATTAGATTTATATTTTGAATCTTTAAATTAAGCATTCATGTTTATTTGTTAAGTAGAGATTCACCAAAATATTTTTACTATAGATTTCGGACAGATTCATATTTAAAAAATAGAAATGACTGACAACTCTAAAATTTGAAACGTGGCCAAATCCCAAAATGTGCTTGTTCCACTTGAATTCTTCGAATTATCAAACGAAAGATAATCCCCAAAGCGGTTTCTATCAACAACCAGGGCTATATACCGGTCTGCAAGGGGTTCATGTCAGAGAAAAAAGTATTTGGGAGTCCTTCAGGTGTAAGTGGGGAGCTATTATAGTGGTTTCATTAAACTAGATCGTGACTTTAAAGGAAAATTTAATCAAGTATAAATCAAATTTTACCTATTTAACAGATTTATTTACTAAATTTAATACGGTTAATGCATGAAAAGGTAATAGCATACATTTTACAGTACTGTGCAAATTAATTGGGACAAACCCAACAGTTTAATTAGTATAGGTTAACTTACATGCACGGTATAGCAATGCAACACAAAATATGCCTCCATCTATACTCTGTTTCACCTCAAGTTGGCAGCGTTGGAAAAGGTAGGGAATGTAACAATCCGCTTGAAAAAGTAGTTCCAACATGTTCTGGAATTTAAATCAATGCAAATGCATAGAAAATTATCAAAAAGTATCATGTATTATTAAATTGTAGGTTTAAAGATATATTTTAAGTTAATCACATCTCTTAAAAGCATTTATTCTTTAATCCCTGTGAACGAATATATTAGAAAACAACCACATGACTTTTGGCTGACAACAACAATATTTGGCTGAAAAAACCGGTTTTCAAGATTACATTCTTCCGAAATATTCGCGCCAAATCAACGCCATTCGCTTTGCGATTTAGCTTCGTTCTTACAAGGAGAGGGCACGACTAAGGAAATTCATTTCGGATCGAGACTTGGTGTAATAGTAGTACTCTTTTAGGATGTTCACCCCTCAATGTAATTCCGTCGAATGGCCAGTCAATTCGGAGAAATCAGCCTTCGAAATTCATGCTAAGCTTTTATACAATTAAATTTTAGTTTTCCGCAACGAGTTCGTAGCTTGATTGGTAAATCGTCTGCTTTCTATGCTGGAGGTTAGGGTTCGATTCCACGCGATCAACTTTTTTTTCTTCAATTCATTTAATTATTTTTTTAAATTAAATTTATTTATGACAGGTTTATTAAATATTAAATGATATTTTTTGTAATTATTTTGTATTTTATAAGATAAAAAAATTACTTTG
>BMAV01016387.1:593921-605574 GCA_019973955.1 Trichonephila inaurata madagascariensis
ATTAATAATGATTTTAAATATATTTAATTAATAATGATTTTAAATATCTTACATTAATAATAATTTTAAATATTTTCAATTAATAATAATTTTAAATAATTTTACTAATAAATAATTTAAGTTATAAATTTATTTAATTTTTTTAACTTCATAAAATACAAAATAATTACATAAAATATCATTTAATATTTAATAAATCTTTCATATATAAATAAACTTATTTAATTTTTTAAAAAAATTAAAGGAATTTTAAAAAACAGTTGATAGCGTGATTCGAACCCTATCCACCGGCGTAAAAAGCAGGCGTACTACCAACAGCGCCATTGCGATACTGGAGGTAATTAAAATTTAATTGCATTTGAACTAAGCATGAATTTCGAAGGCTAATCTTCGAATTGACTGGCCATTCGGCGGAATTACATTGAGGGGTGAACACCCTAAAGGAGTACTACTATTACACCAAGTCTCAATCCCAAATGAATTTCCTGAGTCGTGCCCTCTCCTTGTTAGTTTTTTCTCCCCTGCGTTTTCGAGATGATGTCAAAACGTTTTTGCGAAGAAATCTTTTGGGGTAAACCTGAGGCTATCTAAGAATTATTAAAAGAGTTAAGTGATGGTGAAAATTTTATTTCTGAGGATGAATCAGAAAACTAAGATTTTATTGAAGTCCAAAATCACAAATTTACAGATAGCATGATAGATATCAGTTTAGTGAATGTATATGTTATATACGCACATAATATGGCTCGCCAATCTGAAAAAGCATTATTTGGAAGAAAGTTTGCAATAAAGCGAAGGGAAGATCTCCTTGCGACATGTTTGGAGAAACGTATAAATGTATCAACTTTGCCCCGATCAACAAGGACAATTATCTGTGAACTTTTGAAATTGGAGCGGAACATTAAACCACCTGAACAATTGGAAACTAAAAACAGGAAAATTTATGCTTTTTGACCATGTAAGTTGCGTAGAATAGCACGCAAATTTTATTTATCATGTTCTAGAGCAAGTGCGGAGAGTATCACGCTAAAATATAAAATAATAAAATTATAAAAAATTTGGAGAATTTTATGCTCGAAAAAGCTCATGCAACACCGGGATAAGTGAAGGGGGGGAGGGGAACTTGCCTGGAAAGAAAAAGTGGGAGAAATTTCGGAAAAGTGTATTTTAATAACATACATGTAGAATTCTTTCACATACACATCCCGAATTGCTGGCGTGAAGAGGGAAAGAGGAAATTTTCTTGGGGATATACTCTTGGAAAAGGCCCGCGCAAAACAGAGGGGAAACAGACATGTCTGACGGACAGAGTTGGAAGACATTTCTAAAAGGGGAATTTTTAGTAAAAATTCCCAAACACGCCAGCAAGTTCTGACACCAAGAAGGGAATGGAAAACTTTTATGGGCAAAAAGTTATTCACTCGAAAAAGCCCGGGCGCAATGTAGCTAGTAATTCATATAATATTACCAAATAAAAACAAAAAAAAAAGATCGAGTTTTAGGGCCCCCTTAGCAGAATTATGCGGAGGAATGAGACTCACTTTTAAGCATCTAAAAAAATTGTATAAGGGCTACTTCTTAAGTAACTTAAAAAATATAGATTAATCATTGAGTGAAGAAACTACAACTTAGAAAACCATTAATAATGTTTTTGAAAAAATTTATACCGTAATAAACTTATAGTTATTATTGCTAATGCAATGAATTATTGCAATAGATATCATTGCTAATCGTCCTTTTATTTTAATACAAAAGATTTGGAACACATTTTTTTCATTTTTTTTTTCATCTCAATACATAATTATTTTATCTCAAAACCAAAGTTTCACTTTAAAAGATATTTCCTTTTTTCTCAATACATATGATTTTTGTTCATCTAAATACAAAAATGGATAGAAGCTTGTCATTAGAGCTACTCCACCGTTCAACTTTCCCCTTGCGAAATATCTATTTTGACAGGAAGTGTTTATTAACGTCATTTTATCCCGTTCAGGACCAGGAGATTTTTCTGTTAAGCCTAGTTCCACAGTTAAAAATTTATATAAAATAATTACTGTAATAAAACACGCCGAAATTTTTATAGTTTGTAATCATTCCAATTTCCATGAGTTTCAAATTGAGATCCCATCGGTGGGAAAACGCAATCTCACATATGATCCCAGAAGCGATTTCATATATATGATCATGGTCTTGAATGGGTTAGAAAGCCTTGGTAGAATGTCCAAGGGAACCGACCTCATCCCAAGTTGGTTTTAGAGCTACAAACCGCCACCCCTTCCATTCTTGAAAAAAACGTTTTTAACAGCAGTAAAATTATATAATACAAATTAAAGGTAACTGCATAAGTACTAACATAATACAAAAATACACAGCAAAAATAATAAAAAATAAAACATAAAGAGTGAGAGAAGTAAAGAAATTATACGTTAGTCCAGCATTCTTACAAATACATCTACAATAATAAAATTACCAATACAAATGCACCGTACACACCCAAAGAAAAAAAGATGGGGATGAGGGGAAAGACATGAAATTTTTAAAGGGAAAACAATTTTTTTTTCAATCCATTTTTCAGTTGACTCCACCACTTCCTATTGATACTTTTCCCTCTTAATTTGTCCTTCCGCTTAAAAAAAAATATTATTCAGTACCGGAAGGAGGATTATTTATTTATGATCTCTCCCTTCCTATAAAAAGAAACACACACAAAAAAAGAAAGTAGCAATCAAAAAAAAAAAGAAAGAGAGAGAGAAGAAAGAAATTACGGAACACCTTTTGCTTTTAAAAAACAAGAAATTCCCTTCAAACGAATCCTCGCCCTGTTAACCAAAAGTTCAACCAGGAATTCTATTGTGTGAGAAAAAATAGGGTTTAATGATTGAGGTTCCTCTTTTTACTCCCGTGAACACCGCAGCAGAACCTTTTGTGACTAGATAAGAATAGCAATGGAACCTCACTTAAGGAATTTTGTCCCGAATTGTAGAGACAATTCTAAAACATGGTTTGAGTTGAGAGTGAACAGAAGGATTCTTAATGGTAGAGTGAAACCATTTTTGCATCTTTGACGACGCCCCTCCTACTTTTTTCAAGTAGCATTTAAGCATTCATCGAATTTGCACAGCACGTGAATGGGACAGATTGAACATGCTTCACTCTCGTCAGTTCTTATAATCATGACACTCCGGCTAAGAGTGACCACAAGACTTCCGAGAGAATTCAAACGATATAGAAAGCTTAACACAGTAATTTAAAGGAAAAATCACTCAGAGTGACCCTCCTTTTCAAAAATATATATATATACGTATAGAACTCTTATAGAGGTAAAAAACTAGCCTTACAATTGTGTTCGACTTTCAACTTTTCCTTTGTTATAGAATTGACTAGAATATTTGCTTGTTTCTTTCAATGGATTTTCTAATTTTTATGCATGCATTTGTCTTCCTCAGTTGGCAGTAAAATTATTAGAAATACATGCTCACATACATATTTATTTTGTTAGTAATAAAAATAGTATAAATTGTATGAAAATTTTGTTTGCCATGTCATGTCTGAGAAAGCTTTTTGGCGTCATTGTAAATAAAGATAATGTAACAAGTATGTGCAATTATCATCGCAATCTTTCTCACTAAAGATGCTATCGTATTATTTCTATTCAGAAGAAAAGTATATTTTTCGAAAGTGATCAAACCAAAGAAGATCCGGATAAAGTGAAGATAAGGACAGTCGAAGGAAACCGTTTGAACACCAAGTTCCGTGGGGATTCTTTTTCACAAATGCTGAAAGAATGGACTTAAAGTACACAGTTATTTCAGTAGCGCAATGGAATAAATAAGTCCACTTGGTAGAAAAAATGAATGTAAGTTCTATTCCCATTGTTTCCTTCCATCTTACTTCAAAATTAATTTCAGATATTAATAAGATGAACTAAACTAAAACTTTTTTTATAATAATTGCAAATGAAATATAACATGGGAAAAATTTGAATTTCAAAGGCCTTTGCTGTCGATTGTAAAAAGTTCATTTGATTAATATTTTGAGAATAGGACGTGATTTCGTTTTTCATATTTACCCTCAGTTCAATTAGACTTTAAAATATTCAATTCAATCCACTGTAATGACGTCAACGAGAAGAAATCCTCATTTGATTCTTCTCACACATGGAGCAAGAAATGCTTGACCCAAAAGGACTGCCTTTCATATTGACCTTCGTTTCATGGCTGGGTATGTTGTATTGATTTTTTAGCAGAATCGTTTACCAAGCGTTAAAGCTTTCAGGTGTTGCTTGCTTTGATAAGGAAGAAGAGACTAACCACCTGGCTGAGCTCGGTTACCTTGGAAACGGACAGAAGGTTTCTCCTCATTGTTTCTTTATCCGATAACGGCCATTAGAAAATCGTTCATCGATGATAATCCAAAAAGGAGTTTCATTTCATTGGAATTCATAGACTGTGTTACAAAAACATTCTCAAAAAGTACTTTGCTTTGAAAAAGTGCTTTGTTATAAATAAGAGTATGTTTTTTTATACTATTATATGGCATTTTGTTTATTTTCCCATTCTCTCATTTGAATCATTTTTTTAAGTTACACACTACTACAATAAACGTGATACAACTTCGTTGAAAGCTTTTGAATCTAATAGTTTTAAAAAAAAAAGTGTGAAAATATTAAGCGAAAACGGTGAAGCAGATAAATGCGCTTTCTGTAACAAGGATACTGAAAGACAATTCTCATGCAGATCCAAAGGATTCTCCATGCAAACCAAGACATAGGAAAGTGTAGAAGATACTAGGATGAGAGCACCTAAAAAAATTCCGCTTTTAAGAAAACTAACTTTCTGGATAACTGGAATGAACCGATTGAAATGTTGAAGGACAAAATAGGGAATGCTTCATGGAACTGTTCAATTAGATTCCTTCAAATAAAATACCTATAAATAATTATTCTCAGCTTTTTATAGTGAACGTACAAAAAGTTACAATTTTAATATGTAAATGAAAATTTTGCACGTAAGTACTATGAACTAATTAATGAACTGAACAATTTTTTTATCATGTGAAAACTTCCTTTAGATTGCATTTTTAATAGGCTTCGACGTAAGTCTTTCCAGACATTTTATTTGGGTCATAAAATTAATCTATACATTTAATTATTGATTGAAAAGCAAATGCTTGATTTCAGGATTAAGATTTTGCCTTCCACCATGTTAGTGAAATCAGTCTTAAGAAAAAAATAATCTCTTCTTCGAAATGGTTTTTTTTTCTTTCAAAATAAATCCCAATGAGTCCACAAACTTTATTCACCAAACATTATTATATTGAATCAAAAATTTTGAATAAATTGATTACAGGAAGTGTTAAAAATGACTTGCCAGTTTGGAGTTTTCAAATAAGCTGTGAACAATAATTTTCATTATACGTAAAAAAAATTAATTAAGATCAAATTTTTTTTACAAAAATATAACCCAATTCAATATTTCATCAAATAATTCAATCTGTTAATTTCGCTTTTGACCAAAGATTTGTTTTAATGAAGTGATCCAATGTTTCTAGAAGATCACTTTGAGATATTTCGAAATATAAACAGAAAAATCTCATTTTTCAATAGATAAGGCAACAAACTGAGTTTGAAGAAAAATTGCTTTGAATTCTAAATTCATTCTAGTAATTTCTATTAGAACCTGTTCATTTTTATAATAAAAGCCATTTGTCTCAAGTTGTTCGATATCCCTAAGGAATATTCATCGATTGTACTAAATATGACGTTTTTATTTTTCAGATGAAACAAGCAGAGCTGAAAACAAAAAAAAATTAGGTCATTCTAGTTCAATTTTTTAAATGCGATTTTCAAATAGTTTTATTTAGAATATCAAAGGGATATACTTTTAATGTTTTATTAATTACTATTTTTTCGAAAGGGAGAATCATGCTTTTTTTTAAAGTTTTTTTTCATTACGTGTTTGTCGAAATATTTCCAATCAAATTTTATTTCACTATAAAATAAATTAAATTCTTTATTTCAGATTGGAAAACTCATTTAACATAATAATTCCTCTACTCACTCTACTCATACTTCATATAATAATTTCTATTAATATTAGTCTCTTAATGTAAAAAAATCTTTCTAGAACATTCATTTGAGCTTGGAATATTTATTATTTCTTTGTGGAAACCTTTCTCAGGGATCAAAGATTTTTCTTACAACTCTCCTCCGTTTCCGAATCACTGATTTTTCTTAGTTAATACAAATCTCTGAAACAAAACAAAAAATTCCCCTTCAGATATCCAATCAATAGTTCTGTATGCGAGGTCCAGATATCATCTGAAATAAATAGAATGGAGTTTGAAATATAAAAAAGATTGACATTTTCAGCTCATCCAATTGGACTCCTTTTCCGTCTACTTTGTGATTGTCCGATTGGGCTTACCAATCATTTCTGTGTCATCTTTCCTCGTTCTAATTTTAGGAATCTCTAAGAAATACTTGAAGCTAAAGATCAATGCCTTTTATTAAAAGTTCAACCTGCCAAGGTTTTCCGAAAATGACATTTTTTTTTCATTCAATCAAGATAATCAAGTGATCAAGTTTTGCATTCCCCACGTTTTCTCAGAGATTTGAAACTTGAAATATTTTTCAGTATCTATTTAGAGAGAGTTATTTCACATTTAATGTAAATAGCCTTCTTCCGTGTAATTGATACCTTTTGAATGCTTCTTTTCCGTTTGGTTGATTAGCTTTCATTAAAATTAGCAGTGACTTTAGATATTTATTTGAAATCTTCCAAAACGAATGCTCATTTGTTGCAGGAGATTTTAGTACATCTATTTTAATCAACCCAAAGATAGCAGTTTCAATTTCTATTAGAAATATTTATTGCAAACACAGATTTTATTCTCTTTTCAAATTTCACTTGTAATATACTACATTATAACCTTTATACGAATTGCGCTGTTGTCTTAAATCTTTTGCATTTTGTTCGGATTACTTAATTCAGTTCAACACAAAAACTTAATGCGTGCCATTGATATTGCAAAGACATTTAAAAAAAAATAATTTGATGTAAGGATTAAAATGTCTCTTTCATTGATCATCTTTCTGTTAAAATTGAAACCATCAAGTTACAAGGAGGAACAGAATATTGAGTACACATTTAGTGATATCCTCCGGGTGGAGGGTTTTAAAAATTAGTTTGTTTCTAACTATCATCAGAAATAAAATTCCACATATTCCTTCTGATTGAAGCTGGATACATTTCCCACAAAGGATCATAAGAATAAATTCTTTGTCTTCTTAAAGGTCCAAATAAAATAGATAGAAGAAAAGAAATATATAAACGAATATAACTAAAATCGTTTAACAAATATCGAATTGACAGGGTTTTAACGAAAACTACATTCTACAAATATTTGAAATCTACAATTAGATTTTAATTCCTGGCATATTCAAGAAAGAGGGAAATTTTTATTGTACAGGAAGATGACATTTAATTCTTAAGTATCTCTAGTTCCCAGTGCGCTGTGTTGAAAATAACTTTTCTACCGCTGAAATAAAATATATATTCAAGACTAATTAAAACCACGCTCTTATTTAAATTTCATTGTTACAAGAGGGTAATGTAGCAATATTGCGGTATTGAATTTTTGTGCGTCCTCCCTATTATCAAGTGGTATGATCCCCGCAAACGTCAAGAGAGCGTCTCCGATAAGGCGGGAAAAACGCAAGAAAAAGGAGCGAGAAGATCAAATCTTGATAGGTTTCAGTTGGTAGTTTTTAAGGATGTTTCTATTGAATTCTCTCATATTATGGCCATCCATTTCTTCCTAATCCATGCATATTTAACCTAATTCAATCATTATCACTTTTTACATGGGGATTCGGACCCTCCCATCCCTTCTGCAACACCGACGATGCACAAAGTTCTAGGGCTGGGATATAAAATACTTGAATATGCGTTGTGGGCCGATCGTGAAGAAAAATAATTAGATATGCTATTTTTTTCTACACGAAGACAGTTCTCCTATATATACAAGTCGTTGAAATATTAGTGGTCAACTAGTATTCTTCAAAAACATCTGTGTGATATTTTTGTATCTTTACATTTGTCAACGTTGAAAATCATTTTGGGGAATAATTCAAAAAGCGAGGCAAATTTTAAAGTCAGATATTTCCATTGTTATTAGTTGTTAATGACTGGGATTCAATATTTTTTAAATTTAATTATACATGTTGATGATAGTGAGTTTATTCTAGATTGGTATCGTATTCCTTTTTTTAAATTTGAAAAATATTTTATGATGCATCATTCTACGTGTTCTGTATATATTTTACAAATTTTGTCTTCGTGTAATTGACATATCATTAGCATTCTATGATATTCCTGTAATTTTGGAAATTTGACCGAATGGGAAAAATTATTATCTTGAACGATCTCACCCATTCACACAAGAATTGCGAAATTTCCCGATTTTTTGACCGGTTGTTCCTGTTATTATTTGAAAAATTTATTAACCTTAACCGACTGAATGTTGTGAGAAAATCTGAACTGCGTCAACGTACTGATTAATCCGAAACAAGTTGAATAAATATGTTCAAAAGGATTCTATACGATAGAACGCAGTTGCTTTTTCACCTTCTACTACAGACAGGAATTGGTGTCTCTAACATCTCTTGAATAACATTCTTCACTAATAAATGATGCGTCATGTGGATTTTTGTTAAAGATTTTCAATCGTCGTTCCTGTCAACATTACCTAGTAAGAAGCAGGGAAAATTTCCATCCCCCAAAGTTCACTAAAAAGAGGGGGTTCGGTTTGGTCGAAAAAACTTCCCTTTTCAATACAAAAGTTCTGTTAAAAGTGAAAACGTCATAGCTTTGGGGGGAAACAAGTGGGGCTTGAGGAAGTGGAACAGCAGGGAGTTCCATCTGACCACGCGCGTGGGAATGCATTTTCTATTCAAAACAGCCCCCTTTCTTTATGTTCGGAAAATGTGAACTCGTGTAAAAATTACTAAAAACTTTCCCTTTTCCGTGGAATTGGCCACAACATTTTTCGGTGCTGAAGAAAAATTTATAACAGAAGAACAAAAAATTATTTTTGTAAAATGGCTTTGGACAGGAAGTGTAATATTATTCTTATCGCAGTATTAAGTCTTACAGTGTTATCAAAAAAAGTACGTGGGAAAAACAAAATAAAAAATTGGCAAAAAAATCAACATTTTTTGACTGAAAAAGAATATGGAAAGTTTTGATTCTTTTAAATAAAAATTATTTTACGAAAAAAAAAAATTTAAAATTAACAGAAATTTGAAAAAAAATTTCAAAATAAACGATAAAGTCGCTTTTTCTACAATATATATACTTGACGACTTTTACATTTAAATAACCACTGCAGTGATGACAAAAGTGCGTTCCATAACCAATGGCATAATATTAATTCGAAATTTAATGCATCAAAGCCCAATTCAAAATTTGTAAAAAAAAATTTTGGAGATAGAAACCAGATAACTTGTTTTAATTGTTCGGGTTCTGGTTCCAAATAGTGGCCTGATAAGTTTTGGGTCAAAAAGTTTGTGGGGTGTTTTCCCGTTGGGCAGGTAAAATAGAAATTAATAATTTAATGAAGTCTACGTGGTCTCTAGTCCATTATGAAACCCCAAAACCTCAAGAAAATTTATGACCCCCCCACCCACCTCCCATAACCATCTATCTATATACAATCTGGAAAAAAAAATTTGCGCACCAAGAAAATAATTGCGGGGAAAGAAACTTGGTATGAAGGGAATCATTGGAAAATGGCAAAAAAAAATTCATTGCCATTACGTACAGCCACAGTAAAGGTTTAACGTCGTTCTCCGTGGAGTATAAAACGGTAACCCAAACTTTTTCGAGGTGAGAATCGTTTCAATGAAAAAGCTGGGTAGATGCCATTACGCCTTTTTGAAAGTATGAGGTATGTAAATTTTAGAGGGGGGAAATCATCGGCATGATGGAGCTGGGTGGTCAGCTAAGCGAGCAGCTCATCCATTAGGCGGCTCTGATTGTGTTGTGAGGAGGTGTTGAAAGTCGTGGATCCATTTTTTCCCACGCCCCCGGAAAACCAGTTGAAACTGCTTTATCGGCCCATCAGCAAAAAAAAATTTAAATTTTCAAACAAAATTAACAGATTAATTAAATTTAAGGACACACTTTCTAGTTATAAAATAACGTATGCTTAGAATTTCTACTCATAAAAATAATGTTTGCTTAGAATTTCTAATTATAAAAATAATGTATGTTAAAAATCACTTGCAAGCTTTAAATTAGAAAATGTCCTTAAAAAAAATTCATTGATTTTCATCTAAAATTATTTTCTTAATGTTGAAAATACAGTATATTCTTCGACATCCTTTCTTCTTGTTTTCCTTGCAGTTTTCTTTCTTAATTTTTTTTTTTTTTATGGTAAGATATGTAAAATAAATAGGTATTAATTTAGAAAAAGGTGTGAATAATTCCTTTTTTAGTGTATAGTGTTTATGAATTTGAATTTTTTTATGCGGTTTATATAAAGTATATTGAAAGATGAACCTCTATATAATGAATTTTCCTTATAACGAACTTTTTTTGGGATTTAACGACTACGTCCGACAGGTCTGACTGCATATATATATATTTCCACTCTAGCTAAATTTCTTTTTTGGTTTGTAATGGTTCCATGTTCTAGGTTCTTTTGGTTTGATCTGAAGATGTTTTAGGATTTATTAGTCTTCTTTTTAATTTATTTATTGCTATATATATATATATATATGTCGCAGGAAAGTGACGAAATTAGGAATTTCATCAAATCCCTAATTGATATGATTAGTTGACGGAAGATGTTAAAATAACGTCTCTTCAAGATCATTTCCCTGATGAAAGTAAGTATTTTTATCAAATCCCTGAACTGTTTCAGTGAAATGATAAAATGAACTAGTCAGGATTTGCATTGGCAAAATGCTGTCAAGGGGGGGAGACACCTGGGGGGTCGAGGCCTTGTACTTCCTAACCATACATGTAGTACTATCGATCCCCTAAATATCGACCCCATATCTTTAGAAAAATGGCACCATAAGATTAACATAGGGATTGATATTTTAGTGCGTAAGCAACAGAGAGGAAAGATTTTACACATAAAAAAATACCAGCCTAATTTTCTAATTATTTGTTAATTATTTTTGAATAAATAATTTGTGTTTCATTGACTATTGTTGTATTACTTCTACGTTTAATAATGCACCCTATTTGTTAAATAAACACTTTTAAACGACAATATTATTTAATCATTTCAATGAAACAGATCAGGGATTTGTTCAAATCCCTTACTTTTATCGGGTAAATGACCTTGAAGAGACGATGTTTTAACATCTCCCGTCAATTTATCACACCCCTTAGAGATTTGATGAAATTCCTAATTTCATCATTTTCCTGCGACATATATAAATATGAGATGCATGCCATCCTCGCCTGCACTAGCAACTTGGCGAAATGTGGAAAACCGTACACTTGGCAACCCTGCTCTAAGGGATATAAACTCATTCCCTCGAAGCCTGTTAACCACTTAGTACTAATATTTATGCTGATGACACTGTCACTCTTGCAACTTACAAAAATCACGATACTATCACCTCGGCACTTAACAA
>BMAV01016387.1:626133-670059 GCA_019973955.1 Trichonephila inaurata madagascariensis
GGAAAAACTTTTAAGCACACACCACACACACAGATAATTTTTTAAACTGCATACTCTGTTTTTATACAACATTTTTGTATTTCTCTTCACATTTTCACAAATTAAATTAAATGCTTAAAATGTGCTATCGAATCAGAGTATGCTGTTTAAAAAATTATCTGTGTGTGTGGTGTGTGCTTAAAAGTTTTTCCTCAATTCATGTTCATTTCAATAGAGATACCTTTTATTAGGTTTCTGAGTTAGTCTAGAGAAAACGAATTAAGAAATGTGAAGCAAATCAAGTTAAATACAGCATAAAATCAAGCTTCATTGTAGTTAACAAATGGTTGAACTCATTTTTGGGAAAGTCCTTTTAATTCTTCCGAGCTGTTGATCACACACACACAGTATTTGCTTATTCTTTTGAAAATTGTGAATCCTCACGGGATTTTCTTTCCAGACTGTGGGCTATTGATATCGAAAAGGCAATAATTCACTTTCGGCAGAAGAGTACCAAACAGAATTTCATGAGCAAAGAAAAAACAAAAAGCAACTCATCATTGTTAAGACGGGGAAAGGAGCAATAATGATGTCTTTTGTGTAAAAAGGGAGACTCTTTGTGAAGGAAGAGTCTTTTGTTCACTCATGGAATCGATTTCCTTATTTCATCAAGTATTAGGGGGCTTGCCCTCATTGTAAAATAAAACAGAGCTAGTAATGTCAGCGCCCATTGTGCTTTTGGGATTGCCCCCACGTGGCCCACCAAGCCTACCGCGTCCCGTGTGTAATGTTTGCTTTTCCATCAGTCGAGCTGTTAGAGACAGGTTTGACTCCTTATATGAAAGGGAGGATTTCTCCTTGACTGGTTTTCCACTCTCAGCGGGGAAGTTTAGTTTGTGTCAACTCCTACTTGTTGTAGGAGTCTGGAATATCTTTAAAGTATTAAAAAAGTGTACCCGAACTGTGTTTAGATGTGCAAAGTTTCTATCTCATGAAAATGAAATTTTTCAAATGAAAGGTACTTCATGGAGATTATCTGAATTTTGGAAGAAAGAGATCAATGTGATAAAGAGCTATAAAGCAAATATAATAAATATATAGCAAATTAAAATACATAGCGAATGAAAAGAAATAGAAAGAAACAAAAATACTTGGGAAAAATGTTGTGGGTCGTAGCGGTGAGCTTGCGGTTGTATTTGTGTAGTCGTGGGATTGAGTCTCGATGCCACTAAAAGCAGTTTCACCACCCCGGGCAAAAAGGTAATTAACAAACACATAATTAAACACACGTTTATAACAAAAATTAAAAGAGTTGACCTAAGCCCTACCCACGCTTAATGGTAAAATAAAACGTGAGCAAAAAGATTGCTATCAATAATGTTGAAGTTTTGATTAGCAAAAAATACTAATTTAGTAATTGATGTTTTTGGCACTAAATTAAAATTAGGGAAAAAAGAAAAGAGTCATTTCTAGTGTATAATTATAAAATACAGATATTAAAAAAATACTAAAACAAATTATAGAACCACTAAATATTAAAACAATTACATATTAAAAATACATTTAAACCCAGAGTTAAACTTAAAAGTGTTTTTTTTTCTTGCTTTTAATTCTAAGAATTTTTTTTATAATTTCTTTAACATTCATTTCTTCAGCCAGTTCATGTTCAATGGCTATTGTTGTCAAGCCGTTAAGCCGATCCTTGGTAGTAGTGGAGCGTAAAATCTGTTAATTAATTTTAATTTGGAGAAACTCCTTTCTCCACTTGCCACACTTATTGGGAGAGTAAGCAATTTCCTTAAAACTACCAAGATTTGGAGGAAAATCCAGGTTCGATATGAATTTTAAAATCTTGATTGGACATTCTTTTTTATTTAGCAAAGCCAAAAACGCTACTATCTCGTTTATATTTGATGGACCAGCGCGTTTATATTTGATGAGATCCCATCTGTTAACACTGTCTCTACATCTTTATAATACTTTAGTACGTCGTTTTGAGGAGTATCATTTAAATCACAAATATAAATAATTAATGTACTCAAAAGCTCATTTAAGTTTGGAATTTTAAATGAACTAATGTTGTCTTTTTCCATGAAAATATTCTACGAAACTGATGACATCTATATTTATGTATATAAAACGAAAAATAAATAAATAAAATATAAAAAGCACAAATGCAGCAAAATAATTTTTTTTCACTTTATCTTACGCAATGATTAAAATTCCTGGGCATTTAACCTTAACCTTTTTGTTGTATGACTTTGTATTGTCTGCATAAGCACAGGATGATAAAAGAATTAGTTCGGAAGTCAAATTGACACAAGATTCCCTCAGTTTTCTTCGAAAAGGGGTCTTTTCCTCAGGGTTATTCTGCTCCTTTCTTTTCATTCATAAAACTTGACCGCGCTTTTCATCACTTTTGTTGAGACTAATCTCTGCCAAAATCTATCTCTTTCAATAGTACCCGAATTCACGCATACAAAGCAGTAAAAGTTGTAGGAAATTAGTTGAAAGAGAATCAACCGGATGCCGAAATTCTTCTTTATCGTCCCCTATCCCTTCCCTCATGGGAGTAACGTTAGGAAACACTGCTTTAAATACTAATGAATACTCGTTAAAAAAATACTCTAGGACACCATAGAAAACGTGAATATTTTGCATACACCTCTTTAATTTTTTTTTCTTAGTTATGCTAAAAATTTGCAACTCTTATTAATTTTTATTTCTATTCTTTTTAATCTTTTGTTAAGGGCTACATTTCAGCCCTTCACTTGATTTAAATCTGCATAACTTATTTATTGCACTCAGATTTAGCGCGGGCTTTGTATTTGTAAGTGCAATTTTTAGGTAAGTTACCACTATCTTGTAATGGATTTAGATATTCCTATCCATTGTTTTCTATTGGTTTTTTCTCAGTGTTATTTACATAAAGGGGGAAGGTTGGCTGGCCAAAAAACATGTTCAACCCCACTTTTATATAAATTATTTTATATATGAGCTGTCCTAAGTCAGTAATGTTCATGACACTGCAGCATCCATTTTATAATTTTTAATCTCGGTTATTCTTATGTCCTTAATTGTGTAATTTTCTTACTGTCTATGTGTTTTTCGAATGTGATTGTTTTGATGTTATCTCTTGTTTGTAGAGAATAAGCCTATATATTCACACATATTTTGTGGCTGCATTGCGCCTATGTATGTTAGAATTTTGACATATGAATTTTAGGCCTTTTTATAAAATCCTCTAATTATGTAGCTAGTGCTCATAGTCAAATATTTTTATCTAACAGGTTAAATTTTTGACTATTTTTTTCATTTTAATTCTCTTCTTTTTCTCATTTCTATATGTAATTCCAGATTTTTGATTTTGTATTTTAAATGTCTTTAATGCACTTAAAAATGGCATTTATTAATTTAATTATTGTTAATCTTTATATGTTTATATGCTTTTTAGCGTTATTAATGAGTAATTAGAATTTTGATACTTTTATTACTATAGGGGTGATAATATTGTAGCTTTTAAGTTTTATGCAATTCAAGTTTCATTTGGTGTATTGTTTTATTATACCTTTATGATGAAGGTGTAAAAATGTTATTTCTATGTTTAGTATATATATATATACATATATATATATATTTTATTTCAATTTGTAAATATAATTTTCTATGTCATGTGTATAATTAGTACTATTCCAAGAAATATGTGTTAATCCAGTCTTATATTTCAATTTTTAATTTTCAATATTTATCAAATAATTTACTTTTATTTCATATTACATTTTATGTTTCAATTTTTACATGCTTTAATATATTTTATTAGTAGTGCTTCCAAGTTTTTAAAATTATTTTAAATTTTTGTAAACATATGGAAGTACATTTTTATGGTATAAATTTTAGATGTTATTTCATTATAATTATAGTGAATGTTTTGCTATAGATATTGAGTTCTAATTATACTAGATACTTAATATAAAAAATTCTACACTAATATGAATAATTTTAAATTTATAAATTTAGAGACTGGAAACTAGGCTCAGTAAATATACTTTGTCTTTGCTCGGTGGTACATTATAATGGCATATGTAGCATCGATAGAAAATAACCATTAACTCTTTTGATTTTGCTGTATTGGTAAGCTAATTAGTTATTATATATTTTTTAGCAATTTGTATTCTAATAATTGGTAGTATCTTATAATCTGTTAGGCTAGTTCTTAACAGTGTATACTACAGACATGTTGAACACAGTAGATAGTGAGAAAGTTTTGAAAGCAGGTCATTGTAGAGATTCTACGAGACTTTTTAATACATATAAAACTAGAGTATTCTGGAATAAGGAATACTTAAAGAATTCTAAAAAAGATTATTTGCATTGCAATAAAGTTTCAAATAACTCTAATGCTTACAAATGTAATAGATACTTAGATAAGCTTCAAAATAGTAATTTTGGCAAAAGTAAAATTCCTTTTTACAAAAGATGTGGCGACAAAAGATGCAAAACTTGTAAAATGATCCATAATGCTCAAATCAAAGAGGACTCTAAATTTACCTTCTGTAAAACATATAACTGTATTTACTTATTGACACGTAATAAATGCCAATTTAAATATATAGGACAGACATCTAATAAAATTAATATTAGAATTAATCAACATAGGTCAGATACTAAATACTTCAATAGTATTAAAAATTCAAATAAAATAGAAATAAGACACTTTAGTACACATGGTTTTGAACATGTTTCACTCAATATTATTAAAGTTGTTCCTAATATGAAAGACAGATTATGGTGGGAAAATTACTGTATTAAATATTATAATGCAGTTTATCCTTATGGACTAAATGTATTATACCAAGGAAAAAATATTCTAAGTGCAATCAAACAAAATTCTCAAGAGTATTATTACAATAATGGGATTAATATAATATCTAATAAAAGAAAAAATAGAGGGGTTAGAACTAAAAGATTAAGTAGAGACTAAAAAGTCCTTTCAGATAGTATTATAGATATTTGTAATAGCTTTGATAACAATTTTAACATAAAACACATTAAATCTTTTATGTTTGAACTCAGTCAGACAGAATTATGTATTACAGAAGATGTACTAATTTCAAATAAAATTAAAGATTGCCATGATTTGCATATTATTAAGGACATTCACAAATTTTTGAAACATAAACATAACATAAATGTTAATGTAAATAAGGATTATCAAATAGAATACTGTGCACTTTTATATATGAATAAATCATATAATAATATTAATTATTCTGATATTTTTAAAAAACACCTGTCACATCTTTCCCAATACAAAATATTACTATTAAAAAAGCCTTTAAATACAATAAAAAATAGGTAGATCAATTTTTAACTATAATGTGCCTATAAAACAAGATAACTTATTATGTAAACGTAGTGAATATAAAGAATTCATAGATGAACGTCACAAAAGCATGTTGTTACTGGTGACCTCAGTATTGTAAAAGACAATAATCTTAGAAACATAATGAATAAAGGTACTGGTTTTAGAATAATGATTTCGAATAATAATAAAATTATAAAAAATCAGTTATATAATGATACTGAGCGTTTTATATACAAAATAGCTATTAAATATAGTATGCCTATAGAGGCTTTCACAGAATTCAAAGGTAATATTACACATCAGCTTAATAAATATAACTATGGTACAGATAATAAAATCTTTTTTAATAATATTAAAAATCAGATTAAAAATTTGCAAAAAAAATTTATTATAGTTTATGTTGATAAAGTGCTAGGAAATTTTGCCTTCATATGTAAATACTATTATAATTTAATGATCAACAATTATTTCGACAAAAATACAGCTTTTATTAAGTCTTCTGTTTCTGATAGAGAAATAAATAAACGTATCTTGGCTTTTCATAAGCAGTTAAGAATTCAAATTAATAATAATTTTAAATTTCCACATATATTTCTTACTCCCAAATTTCATAAAGACCCAGTTAAATTTAGGACAGTTACAAATAGTTTTAATACATATATCAGCAAAACAGGCAAAATTCTCCATGAAATATTGCATGATACAATAAATAATCTTAAATCCACAGCCATTCTTAAAAATAGTAAATCACTTATTGAACAAATGAAAGATAAAAAAATTTATTCAGTCTATAGTTTAGATTTTGAAGATCTCTTTAACACTATTAATATTGATGATTTGATTAATATACTTGTAAATTTACATAAAGATAATTTATTTAATAATGTTAATTATGATAGATTTGATTCACTACTTAGGTTTGTACTTAAAGAGAACTATATATATCATAAAGGTAACTATTATCTGCAAATTAAAGGTTTGCCACAAGGTGGCCCTGCGAGCAACTGTCTTGCCAATTTATACTTACATTATTTTGAAAGTAGTTACATTAATAATTCTAAACATTATATTATTTATCGTTATATAGATGACATAATCATTTTTGGCAAACAAGCCAATTTTATACTTAACATTAATTTTTATCCACAATATCTTTATTTAATACAGACAAATAATAACAACAATGAATCAAATTTTCTTGACATACATGTCAAATTAAATGATAGTGTAATAGTTTCTAATATTTATGATAAAAGAGAATTTAATTTCAGTATTATAAAAGTTTCACATTGGGAGAGTAACATACACATTTTCTATATTCAGAAATATTGTTATTAATTATATACAACGTAATAAATTTCTGGTGTCAAAAAAATCAGACATTATAAATAACTATAAACATTTTACTAAATATTGCTTAAATCAGAAATACCCAATAATTTTATTAATAGTTATATGAATAAAGCTATTCAAAATAGGATTAAAAATTCTGAGATTGATAATAGTTTATTACTATAAACTTAAATATTTCATAGTTATAGTTATCTCCTTAATCTAATATTAGATAAAAATTACTTATTATTATTTTATTCATATTTACTCTAGTGTTATTAAAGTTATGATATAACTTGCAACTCTTATTAATTTTTATTTCCATTCTTTTTATACTTTTGTTAAGTGCTACATTTCAGCCCTTCACCTGATTTAAATCTGTATTAGGGTCTAGAATCTGGCAATAACTTATTTATTGCACTAATATTTAGCGCGGGCTTTGCATTTGTAAGTGCAATTTTTAGGTAAGTTACCTCTATCTTATAATGGATTTAGATATTCCAAGCCATTATTTTCTATTGGTTTTTACTCAGTGTTATTTACATAAAAGGGGGAAGGTTAGCTGGCCAAAAAACATGTTCAACCCCACTTTTATATAAATTATTTTATATAATAGCTGTCCTAAGTCAGTAATGTTTATAACACTGCAGCATCCATTTTATAATTTTTAATCTCGATTACTCATATGTCCTTCATTGTGTGATTTTCCTACTGTCTATGTGTTTTTCGAATGTTATTGTTTGGATGTTATCTCTTGTTTGTAGAGAATTAGCCTATATATATATATATATATAGTATAATAAAATAAAAGTGGAAAAGTTCTAAAACCTACAATGCCAAAGAGGAAGGAAATTGGAGTTCACGAGACACAACAAATGTAGATACAAAAAAAAAAAAGTCTTTGGACAAAATTGGAGACCTATTATTATTTCTAAAGCTGTGTGTGTTGCTGAATTAGGCCACTGATTTAGGGTTAAGCAATGCTTTATGTATCCCTCTTCCCCGTACAGCAGAAATTGACATAATAGAAATAAAGAAAATTAGAGCCATGTTGAAAAGTTAAGCCTATTTCTAACACGTGGATGATAAACCTGACAATACATTAAAATGAAATTATGAAAAGAGAACAATAATGTATCTCTCAAGGAGAGGAATAATAAAAAAAAATCTTCTGTAAAAAAATTAAGATAAAAACTTACATGCAAGAATAAAAACTTTGAATACCGAATAGCAATTTTCTACGCTAAGGTCCCACGCGAAGTGGTGTTGAAAATAGGAACATCAATACAAGGAGAGAAAAAAATATTATATATATATATTTATGTATATATATATATATTATTAAAGTTCAACATATTTTTTATAAGATTTAAATGAATCTTGGTTTATTTTCTTCATAATCTAGTTAATTTTATAACCAATTTGCCACCTCCTAAGGTTGCCGTCCCGGACAGGGGCCCGGCTTGCCCACCCTTATTGCTTGCCCTGACCAAAAGCACATTATGTAGAGAGGCTGATGCACATTTAATCTGTTAAGGGTTAAAACTATCACGTTCGCGGGTTGTGTAAAAGAGAGTGGGTGCTGGTTCGGGTTTCCTCCTCTTCACTTGCGTGTAATTCAATATTATAAAGTCTATTATCCGTCTAATAACTTCGTAATGCGACGTTTATGAACGATCCAACAATCCATATCAAATGTTACATGTTGAATTATCTAAAAGGAAATTGTTAAAGAATTATTGATATGGTCATCAAAGAAAAATAAATGTCTCTCAGAGTCTTAGAAGAATCAAAAATATGCTAATACTCTAAATATAGTATTTATGCATTTCACACTCTCTAACAAACCACTATTTTAATTTAAATGAATCTTAAAGAGGTGGTACAATATATTACGCATCAGTGGATAATACTAGTGGTATCTTGCACAGATTGCACAGTAATTTCTCCCAAATTTCATTTATAATTAATAATTAATTTCATTCATTATAACATTTTAACAAACAGAGGATATATGGCCCTTTAAATATTAAAAACAAAATCAATACAAACTGGGTTTTTTTTCTAGTGTTTTATCAATTTTTTTCACTTATTTTTTACATACTCCATTTGTAGTCCTCCTCTTTTTTTACACTAACACTCGAAACAATCCAACTATATAGCCGCCATTTTGGATAAAGCAGGTGAAGGGTTGCCGCTTTGTGTTTTGCTCCTTCTTTGAAACGTCCCATCACTACAAACCTTATCTTCCTACAGTACATGTTTCGCGAGTCAACTTTGCAGTGCTTCAGCAAGTGATTTTGTGCTTCCAAGTTTTCTTAAGTAATCCAGTTTCTTTCTCCAGCCTTTTGAAAGTGAATTATAGAACGTGAATGGAAGTTGATATTAATACTGGCATTTATTTACTATTGAATTTTATTATATCACGCGAGTGTAAAAATCATCCCGATAGTTTCTGATACGTTTGCGGTAAATTAACTTTCAAAGCGTTACGAAAACCCCTTTCTCCGCTTCTTAAAACTGCTTATCTTTTCACTTGAATTGCAAAATTGGTGATCAGGACAAGAATTGAGTTCTGCGCTACAGTAGCTTGACCAAATGGTACCCGTAAATCAATGCCTTTTGATGTACCAATGGTTTGGTACATCAAAAGGCTTGTTATCATCTCTCACATTGTTTTATATTTGCACTATCTCTAGATCTTGAGATCACAATTTAGTATCTCAATAACCAGTTCCTCGCTATGAATCTTTTCCAATCGCAGTGACTCCCAAAATGGATACTCTAGAGCCAGAAATGAATTTGGAATACCTTGAACCACAACCTGATTCATCAACGCTACCGATGATGATGGAGCTGATTTAGTTCTTCGAAAACATCCAACCTGAACTGAAGGAATGACCATTAAGGGAGCTCAATTCCTTGGATCTCGACCATCAGTAGAAAAAGGGTGCAAAAATATCTTCTTGCAATAATCCTGAAATGACTTTTTTCGGAAGTGTTAGTGTTCGGCCCTAATTCAAATGAATTGGTGATAAAATTCTAGATTCCACGAAAATCCATTCTATCTGACACGTTCACTATGACTTTTCACAATATTTATGTAATCAAAGTAACAAATATGAAATATAAAGATTTCCCACTTGCATGTCAGTTTCGAGACAATGCTTCTTTTCTAAGTCAATCTTTTTTCTTTTTTTAATGAAAAAGTGTTCTTCATTAATTTTGTCTTAAAGCACGAGAGAAATCCCTTTCTTAAATATTTCTTGAGAAGAAATTATAAGAGTAGACTTTTCTATGTTTTTTACATTAAAACTGTATGAACACGCTGTTGATTAAAATGATCTGTGAATCTTGAGTAAAGTAACAAAAGTAAAAAGTCATCAAAAAAGAGAAATCTCAATTCATAGGATAATGGTCAAAATTTAATAATTATTTCCAAGTCAAGGACATTCGTCTTCAATATATAAACATTCTTTGTGATAATAAGCAAATACAGTGGGAATGTTCATTCAACTTTGAGCCACAAAACATGAGATTTAAAACATTTGCATTATTCGATTTTATATATATTAACGTCACAATCTAAAGCAGTGATTCTCAACTATTGTGCCGAGGCACTTTTGTGTGCCATCAGTTTTCTTTTAAAATTATCAATTATACAATGAGAAAAAAATCAGAATCATTTGGCTGTTTTATAGAAATAAATCATTCCTAAAACTGTTATTGACCATTTGACGGCACTAGAGGAGAGAATTATTCATTACTTAAGAAATTTAAATTGAAAAAAATGGGATTTCATACTAATCCCATTCTAACTACTAATTTCGTACTGTAAGAATCGAAATTAATTTCATAACATTCGGAAGAGTCAATTAATTCATTTTGAATTAAAATTAGAGGTGATTATCCCATAACAACCAAAAAAAAGCCTTAAAAATATTGGTACGATTTTCTGCATTTTATTTGTGTGAATTCAAATTTTCAGCATTAACAAATATAAAAATGAAAAAAAGATGGAAACTTTTAAATGTAGATGATGAAATGAGGGTGGCATTATCATTTTTACTACCAAATATAAACAAAATTATCAAAAATCGTCAAGCTCAAATTTCGCAATCAATGTACTATTATAATTAATTTGTAATTAATTATTCAATAAATATTTTTTGTTGTCTTTGTCGTACATATTACTTTATTTAACATTGAAAATTACTATCATAAGCTATTTTACATAGTGTATTATAGATAAGTAAAGTTCTTTTAAACTTTATTTTTCGTTAGTGTACCGCCAAATTTTGAAATTGTTCAAAGTGTACCTGAAAAGAAAAAAAAAGGTTGAGAATTACTGATCTAAAGCAACACATCCATTTGAGACAAGGTCAAGTGATAACGCGAGTTCCGATGGACTTGATTCAAAACTTTTGTTTGTCAATATCATGTCGAATATATACTGGCATTCAGACCAAAGGGGGCCCAATCCCTGACTAATAAAATTTTTTTTATTTTTTCACAGGTGTTGCTATTAATTTGTCCTATACCTGTATATTTTGATTCAGTCCGGCGTAATACCTTGGGTTAGGTCTGATGAATGGAACTATACCAAATTATACAAAAACGAGCCAATTTAACTAATAAAACAACCAAAATTGCTAATTTGACACAAAGTAAAAATGAAAATTAGACTAATAAAATATAAAAAAACTGGAATAACAAGTAGTCTTTTCAGATGTGGAACCATTATTGAAATGTACTGTAATTTCTCTTAGAACAGACTTATTTTGTGTCAAGTGAATGATTGAATCAAAGTATCTTTAAAAACTCCTCCTTGAAATGATGACAAAATCGAGTGTACTAAACCAGAAGGAGGTTCTGGATAAGGGTTCAGAGCAGATTGGACTGTGGCGTGCTACCCACCACCAAGAGTCAGGAAAATATTCGGAGGGGCATCCTGCTCAGGAAGAAGGAGGAGATTCAAAAAACTGTTTGGCTGGCTTGTCAGGCCAGCGGCACCTGCGGAATTAAATATACTACGCTGAAACACTTTCCAGTCTGCCGAAATTAAGATATTTCAAACTTTTTTCTTTCTAATGATATATAAACAAACCCCTAACTCTTGTCGCTATGCTTTGAAAGACGCTCCGCAAGTAATTCTGCAGTCGACCCTATTTGACTAATACTTAAGTTAATATGGGCACAATTTCTGGAAACGCGGACAGGTTGCGTATTAAAAAATATGAGAGAGACTGTCACTTCTGAGTGGGTAGATTTACTTTTTTCAAGCAGAAATACATTTTTACACAAATTTCTTGTTTGGCAAACTGTAAAAATTAAAATTTAACTTGTGATGGGGCTTTCATCGAGATTTCAATTAACTGTCCTCTTGGGATTTCTTTGGAGCTAGAATGGCAATTCTTTCCAACCAAGAAGAAGAACGTGAATATGTAAATTATGAATGATATATATTTGGGAAGTTTAGCATTTGCGGGGTTGCTAAGTGGAGTCGCTAAGTAGAAAGGTAGTCGCAAGGTGATATGAAATATAGTCTAGAAGAGGAATCTTTAGTCTGGGAATTAGTCTAACAGTGCCGGTGCAGATTAAGCAAAAGTGGGTCCGAGCCCAACTAAGTATAGCCGGAATAATGCCAGGACAGAAGTTATAAGGACCGTAGCTGTTTATCTAGGATATAGCGGAAAGCTTGATAAATTAAATTTTAAGTATAAAGCATTTACTATTGAGATAGTATTTAATCTATAAAGTTAGATTCAGTGGTTAGTTGCGCTATTGATTGGTAATACGTGTTGCGTCCTCTCCTTCTTGATCATCCTCCTTAGATTATTCTTGTTGTTGTATTGTGTTTAAACTAAGATCTTAATAAACAGATTTTAGTATGAATGACTTTAGTAGTTCTTCGTTCCTCCCCCACAGACACAGGTCACGTGGATAGTGTAGAATGGGTGTCCCCAATGGCGGGGACTTAACAAACTTTGTTATTGAACAAATTGTATAACAAAAGAAAATGTCCAAGATTTTATTTATAAATTCAAAATAATTGAATGGTGAAAATCAGGTAAGCTATTAAATGAGCCGAAATTATTACAAGTTTAAAGAAAAACAACACTTAATGTGGACTTGCACTCGTGTATCATACGGTAGACTCATTACAATAAAAGGAGTCACCCTCTAATTCAATCCATTCCTCATGGAATGAGAATGAATAGTGCACTCATTCCTGACCTATATTTTCATCCTACTGGTTAGCAACAGAACAAATGCAGGACGCCCCTGCACCTTCTCCCTTGTCAATTCTCTTCTTCGTAAAAGCCAGACTTTCTGCACTTGTCAGCTTGCAACGTCTTCTACGATTTCCGCAGGTTATTTTCAATGTTGGAATAGAACTCAACTCCTCCAAAAGTGATGCTGTTGACTGACAGGATTCAGTAGTTACAATAGAGGACTGCAACTTGACCGAAGTTATTATAAGGAAGGGGTTTATGGAAGGAATGACATGATGTATATAGGACCAGAGGATAGTAAGGAAATAAGGTTGGAAAGCATTACTTCATCCAATCAAGTCCTGCCCGTATTACTCTCTTACTGCCCATAGCGGGTCTAGAGACATTAATTAAATAGTTGCTGCCGAAGGGTGAAAAAACGAACCGCCAACGGAAACTGCACTCCTAAAATTGCATCAATTTATAGATTTCATGTAGAATTAATTAGTTATGTGTGTTAAATCTTAACAAGATAACTAAAATATAACAAGAACACCCATTTGAAATATTAGGTAACTGTACTTACATTCTATAGAAATGGTCCATTTGTGCATTTCTGCTTGACCCACATAACAATACAAACAAATGCCACCATGACACTTGAATATTGCCAACGCGGCGAATGAACCAACTCAAAATCAATACGTGTAATATGGCTTAAATTACCTTAGTGCTGATGTTTAACCTAAAAAAATTTACCTATCTTACATATATGAAAAGCCGTACGAGCTGACAGACTTGACAATTACAAAATAAGACCTGGAATCCTATGCCAAGATACACTGATCTTCCAAAATATATTTCTCAAAGATTTACAGCTTAGACTAACACTGTCAGTGTTTTATGACAAACTTCCTTACCGAACTGGAGTTACTTCACTTTAAATAATAATCCTCATTTGCCTGAAGCACGGTTCCTTTTCACCGAAAAAACGATTCTAAAATAAAACAATTCATGAAAAGAGTTTCCCTTTGAAGATAAGTTGGAAGACTGAAAGTACCAGTTACATAATTATACTCTTGAATTTCCAAACATTAGAAACTGACTCAAATATTTGCTTCTACAAAACTTTTTCGCATCAAAATAAATTGGGGAAATAAAAGTTTTTTATTCTTTAGTAACTATGTATAGAAGAAATACATTTACAGCAAGACTCTAAACGGAGTCATAACGCAGTTTCTACTGGACATATTTAATGATCATTTGATAAATATTCATAATTAAAATTTTAGTGATTTTAAGAAATTAATATTGTCTTTGTGTGTGTTGAAAATATTTTTGAAGAATATCCATGTAATGTTTTTTTAACATTTAATAACATGATTAGTATAACATGGATTGTTTTTCTTTGCCCCACCCATTGCAATAAGGTAACAATAAATACTTACTGAAACCAATAGTCGTGAATAAAATTAATAGCGTCTCATTTGTGGTGAGGGTAAATAAGGAAAAAAAAAACTGTCAAATAAGCGATGACTGATTAATACGAAACATTGTTCAATAGTTGAAGAAAAACTAAATATGCATTACATTAATTTATTTTAAATAATAAAAGAAGTAGAGCTTAGTAAAGGGGGGGTTTTTCCTTCTGCATAAGACCCATTCATGTATGTTACTTTCTCAACAACTGAGTTCCTCCTTCCTCTCAAGTACTTAATTCTTGGACCTTCTTGAGGGCGGCTTTATTCGAAGAAATGTAGTGTTCTTCCTCAGAGATGGAGACGGTTGCTCTTAAGAAACCCCCTTAGGGCTGCAGAAGGCACTCAAAAGAAAGCAACGCTATTTAACATCGCACAACTGTGGAGCGAAAAATCTTTCCCAAGAGCCTTTGTGCTGAAATCATTAAGGGCTTGAAGGTACTCCAATGTGATAAAGAAACTTCCTCAGTAACGAGTGCTGATCATTTCTAGGAAAGAGATGCAATAAAGGGAAAACATTCTTCACGGCAAGGTTTGGATCCATCCTAGGTGAGGCCCCTCAGCTTTGATGAGGATATCAACTTCTCTTTTTTTTCAACTCATCTTCGAGGAAAAGTGATTTTTTCTTAATTGTTACGTTTTCCTCCAAGAATTCATGCGAAACCGTTTCTTTTTTTTTTCATGCAACTGTTTTACTCTTCTAGTAAGCGATACGTTGACAGGAAAAAAGCTCTTCATGGCAGAAACATTTGAAGCTTCAGCAACACAATGCAAAAGAATATTTTCTTTTCATAAAAGTATAAGTTAAAAAGTTGACAATATGTCAGTTGAACAAACCATATTCCAGTAAAGAATGGAATTGTAATTCGGTGATTGACGTTGGTACAGAAATACTTTTTATATATGTAATTGAGTTTCATTTTTCTTGCGTTCCAATTTTCTAAACAAAGGATTATCGCATTGCTCAACATTTACGGATACAAGGAATCACTTTTATTACCCAAAAAGGGCACATCAATCGTGACTTTTCTTCTTGCATGGAAATGCATGGTTTTCCTTGTAAGCTGTCAGCGTGACGGGTGTGAGGTACGCAGATATGCTACAGAATCCCTCGCCTAGTGCTGGATGGTAAACTTTCATGCAGGATGGCTCTCCACCCACATTGCTTTACGTGAGAAAGAATTCTTGAGCTAATAGTTTAAGAATCGCGTGCTTAGCCACCACTTTCATCATTCCCAGACCTCAATCCGAGTGATTATTGGTTGAGGTGTTAACTGAAATCGCAAGTCTACCGTGCTCGTCCGTTGGGACAACATGCGACGGAAATTTCTCACCATACCTACGGATATGCTGTACAATGCTGTTTTCCAAATTGTCATTGTTGATGAATTACGTGTTAAACATTTGTTATAAAGAACATCGTATATTGATAAAAAAAAAAAATAGTCAGGCTATTTATTGCTTTTGTTATCCTGTAGAGCGCCATTTGATGGCTATTTTTGCACTTTTTTGGTTTTAATAAAACTCCATGTCATTTCGAGCATATGTGGCAATTGTTACATCTATACCTACATTATTCCAGGAATTACTAAATTTTCAAACGTTAACCCTTTTAAGAAATTTTATCAATTATTTTGGTGTTAAGGCTGTTATGGAAATAATAATTAAAAAAAAAGGATTAACTTTTTAAAAGAGGAAGCTGTTAACTTTCTTTAGAGTTATAAATTTGAGGATTTACTTCAACAGATATTGATGATTGTTTTTTTAAAAAATGTCCAATAATTATGATCCAAATAATGTTCCAGAAATTTAAAAGTCTCCTTGGATTAGAACTGAAAGACTAGCGTTGATGTTAATATATAGAAACAAATTTAAAGTTCACTGATGTTTCCTTTTTTTAAAAAAAAATAGTTATGTTTTTATATTTTGAGATATCTTGATAATTTAATTGTTCTTGTGTGTGTGGTAAACACAGCACAAATATATTTCTAATTTTAATTTATATCTTGATTACTCGAAACTAATTACAGCAAACATTAATCTATTTACTACATATTACTGTGATGTAAAAATTTATCATAGATAAAATAAAAATAAAAAAAAAGTAATAAGTAATAATTTTGATAAAAGAGAAGTCTTTAATGTTAATATTGTTAAAATACCCTTTTTTTGGAACATTTATATTCATATAGCTATTTATAGCAGCGTTTCTCAAACTGTGGGGTACGCCCCCCTTGGGGACCATGGCGACTCTACGAGGGGGGTGCAAGGATATTGAAAAGTCAAAAACAAAAGATTATTTTAAAAATTTATTTATTTACTGAAAGTAAACAAACAAACTACAGTCTGGTATAATAAAACTAAAATACACATTTACACTAATATATTACACTTATAAATGCATCAGTGTTATGCAATGTATTTCATAATTAATTTCACAATTCTAAGTTAAGAACAAGCTTAATAATTACCAACGACCTCATTACCAGGACTATTTAAAGGCAAAGCGTATTAGTTTAGGAAGAGAATAATCGAATAATGTGAGCTGGTGGGTCCTTGCTACGTGAACGTTATTTTTTCTAAGAGGTTAAGCTCCAAATGGCAGCCAAGTTGGAAAAGTTCAACATGTTATTTTAATAAAGCTTGATTGCTTCAAAAGGATGACTGCAATTATTTATATACAGACTTGGATACTGTTATAAATATATATATATATATATATATATATATATATGTGTGTGTGTGTGCATATATATACATATAATATATACATATATATAACGTTACACGTTATGATATTCAGCTGTACATCCACTTCGTGAACCCCGACAGAAAGAACAGAAAAATTATTTTAAAAGAGGCACTGTTGCGAAATTTAAGATTTTTTTCTGAATACCAATATATTGGCATTTGTAACGAGTGGGAAAAATGGTTTCTATCGACTTGGACTTTCTGAAGGAATTTTAAAGCAAGTATGATTTACTTTATGCCCTAAGAACTTGATTAGAATTAAAACTATTCCTGACCACGATGTTCATCATCTGTCAGTTGTAATTGCTCTTTTCAATGGAAGCGCAAATGATTCGTCAAATGTATGTGTAAAACAAAGTAGCAAAATAAGGATGGTCTCTGAGTGAAAAATGTAATGAAATGTAATTCAAAATGACATTCAAGCCTACCATGTTGCAATAAGTAGATTAATTTTAAGTTCTAATTTTTTATTTGAAAATTTTGTTTTCCTTAATAAAAGAAAGACATAAATTTTGTTTGGGACAGCTTTCTTTTTCATTTACGTATTTTAAATAATTTTTTAATGCCACTCTCATTATTTTGTCAGAATAACATTTGTATTTTTTAGAAATGAACGTCATTGATATAGTAACCTTATCATGACCTTATTTCATACTTTGCCTAAACAGCTTTAGCCATTCTATATAATGCCTAGGCATTCTATACAATGCCTAAGCAAAGTATGAAACAATTATCTTAAACATTCTATAGAATGCCGGCATTTTATACTTTGCCGGTAACATATATGTATAATTTCATTTTACTCTACTGCTTGGTTTATCATCCATGTGTGTTAGAAATAGGCTTAACTTTTCAACGTGGCTCTGTTTTTTTTCTATTATGTCGAAAATTTCTGCTGTCCGGGGAAAGTGAACCCATAAAGCATTGCTTAACCCTGAATAGCTGGGGTAATTCAGTGACAGCTTTATGAACTCCAGTCTCTTTCTTCTTTGGCATTGTAGGTTATACAACTTTTTCATTTGGTATCTTATTTTAATTTAATATACTATATATATATATATACACACACATACATATGTGCATGTGTATGAGTGTGTGTGTAATAATTCACTTAAATCTTCTCTCGATGAATTTTTAATTCATAATGGTCTTGAGCCCTCCAAGACCTCGCGTAATAATAAATTTCTAGTTTACCTGCCTAAAGAGAAATAAGCAAAACCTCACCTTTACAAAAACTTTAAGTGGATGGCGTTTTTAATTCAGAATGATGCAATCTTGCATTACCAGCGTACCCGGACCAATAGCTTCCTGTTGACCATGACTATAAATAGACGAGATCTCGGAAGTGAACAAAATGTTTTTGTGACTGTTCTATATGTTTGCGTGTGATTGTCTGCTTGTTTTATAATCTGTATTGTATTTCTTCACTTTTCGTTATGTGTAAGATAAAATGTGGATTTAAAGATAACAAACTTTCTAATTCTTTTCACGAATGAATTGAATACAAAATGGCTGATTTCTTTAGTTCAGGAATACCACACACACACACACACACACACACACACACATACTAAGTTACTAAAGGTTTTAATACATATATCAGCAAATCAAGCAAAATTCTGCATGAAATATTACAAGATACAATAAATAATCTTAAATCCACAGCCATGCTTAAAAATAGTAAATCACTTATTGAACAAATTAAAGATAAAAAAAATTTACTCAGTCTATAGTTTAGATTTTGAAGATCTTTTTAGCTGTATTAACATTGATGATATGATTAATATACTTGTAAAATTACATAAAGATAATTTATTTAAAAATGTTAATTGTGTTAGATTTGGTTCTCTACTTAGGTTTGTACTTAAAGAGAACTATATATATACTACAATGGTAATTATTATCAACAGATTAAAGGTTTGCCACAAGGTGTCTCTGCTAGCAACTATCTTGCCAATTTTTATTTCCTTTTTTTTTTAAATAGTTTCATTAATAATTCTCAATATTACATTTATCGTTATATGGATGGTATTATCATTTTTCGCAAGCAAGACAATTTTAAACCTAATGCTAATTTTTATCCACAATATCTTAATTTAATACTGACAAATAGTAACCACATTAAAGCAAATTTTCTTGATATACATATCAAGTTAAAAGATAATGTTATAGTTACTAATATTTATCATAAAAGAGAAGAATTTAATTTCAATATTATAAAAATTCCTCGTTGAGAGAGTAATATACATGTTTCAATATTCAGAAATATTGTTATTAATTATATACAACGCAATAAATTTCTAGTTTCAAAAAATCAGAAAAAATAAAACTATAAACATTTCACTATATATTGCTTAATTCAGAAATATCCAATTAATTTTATTAATAGTTACTTGAATAAAGAAATTCTAAGCAGTAAGGATTAAAATTCCTTAGAATAATAGTAATTTATTGTTATAATTTTATCATTTTTTCTAGATATAGTTACCTCCATATTCTAACATTTGATAAAATTATTTATAGTAAAATTATTATTTTTTTAATTCATATACAACCCTAGTGTGACTAAAGTTATGGTAGTTTTTAAACTCCATTTTTAATTTTTTTTTTTATATTTCTATTCTTTTCATACTTTTGTTAAGTGCTACAATTGAGCCATTCCCATGAATTCAACTTGCATTTGGGCCCAAAATCTGGCAAAAACTTATTTATTGTAAGATTTAGTGCGGGCTCTGCATTTTTGAATGCGATTTTTTGGTAAGTTACCTTTATCTTGTGATGGATTTAGATATTCTATCCATTATTTTTAATAGGTTTTTGCTCAGTTTTATTAACAAAAAAGGGACGCTTGCCAGGCCACAAAACATGTTCAACCCCACTTTTATATAAATTATTTTATATATAAGCTGTCCTAAGTCAGAAATGTTAATAATACTGTAGCATATACATTTTTTGCATTTTATATTTTAAACCTTATTATAATTTTAATTTCTCATATATCCTTCAATGTCTAGTTACCATACAATTTCAATTTTTTCGGCTTTGCTAGATGAATGTTCATCTCTCCTTAGTAGAGAATTTGGACTATATACTAGGGTTGGGACAAAAGTCCTGGTAACTATTTTTTTGTCTTGAAGATACCAGTCCGGTTGGAAAATGTGAAGTAAACAGACGAAAATTCAAGGTGTTAACTACATGTGTGGACAATTAATATCCCTGAAATATCGTAATACACTAATTTATTATGTTAGTATATACAGAGCAATATGGCCTTCACGGGGCAAAAGAATGACAACACAGTACACATAAAGTTGACATGACAAACCTGGGCCTATAGACCCTTAATGTAGTGCATGACCCTTAGTGTAATCCATGAGCTGCTCGATGACGGCACGTGTCAAGTTGATCCGCACACTAACTGGTCGTCCCGAACGTTGCTCATCACTGGTTGACACGTGTCCTTGCTGAAACTTTCCTATCCACCGAGTTACTGTACGTTATGGTAGGACATTATTCCCAAGGGTTTCCACTAATTCACTGTGACATTCCTTCGAATTTGTCTCTTGGAGAATGGCTATTTTGATGTAAGCGCGCTGCTCAACACGGGTTACTTCCATCTAGATCGACACTCACCAACTGACTGATTTCACAACCCTCGCTGAGCTACCATCAGTTGTCACATCTGATGTTCTGCATACACACTATGCCTGCAGAACTTCCACTCGACACATAAGCGTTTGTAATCCGTTCACATAACTACAAGAAAAAAATTGCCATGACTTATGCTCCAACCCTCGTACATATATATTGGAATCTATCGATCTAGATAAACTGTCACTCTTTTGGAAAACAACAACTCTCTCTTTATTTACAACATCTAAGCCCTCACACATTACTAAACCATCATACCTGATATCAACGTTAGACTCTCTCAAACGCTCCTCTCTCTCTGTCATACGCATAACTCTCTCGGACAAAACCTTAACATACTGCCGACCGATGGTCGTACAGGACATCAAAATTTACAATGCACTCAATACAACATTTTCTTGTGTAAAACATAACTTTACTGTAATCAATAGAGAAATATATAAAATGTAATACAAAATAGAAATATGAAATGTTAATAATAGATAATAAAATAATAAGCATTTTATACACAACATCATCAATTCTCATCTCAATTTAAGTCATCTAAAGGAAAAGTCAATTTTATGATTTTCGGTTTTTTCAAAAAAATTCTAAGCACTACATATTAAACATACATTTGTATATAATTCTAATACTTCAAAATTAAATAATGACACTCAAATAAAAAATTCAAGAATATCAACTAAATATTAAGTAAAGTAAATAAAAAGTAAAGAAAAAAATCAAATGTTATTTTGCAGTTCAATATGTAGTTCTCAACTGGCAGCACTTACAGTTTTTGAATTGATCGTATAAGTTCACCTAAAGGAGTTCATTCGGTTCCATTCTACTCTTTTATGATGCACCTTAATTTCCATTTGGTCTTCCTTTATGAGAACTAAATCATTTATTTTAAAAATGTTTTTGCCACTTTCTACGTTGTTGTAGCTTCGTTAAATAGTGTGAATCTTCCAAAATAATTGAGCCATTTGCTGTGGTAGTTTCCATTCATTACACAGCGGTATTACACAAATTAGGCTCTGGAATTCCTTTCAAAGAAGTTCCGATTAAGAAGTGCCCTGGTGTGATAGCTGTAAAATCCTCAGTCTAACGGACGGGAATTTAGGCAAGCTACAAGCTCTGAAGCATAAATGAACCTAAATTCCATACAGCATAAACTTCTTACTAACAAACTGTAGACACTCCATACTACTACCGGCAATATTTTTTGCCAAGATGAATACTTGGGTAGTAGATAACCTATCCAGTTACTGCCAGTCATAGTAGAAAAAAATACAGTTTTCATTTTCTCACATTCCTTAATATTAGTAGGTATTTATTTCGTAATATAATGGTTACAAAGTCCTTGTTCACAGGACATTCACCATAGCTGACCAGCATAGTTTCCTCTGCAATAAATGTTCAATCTATGCACTTGATGTGCTGGATTCTCACGACCACTCTAATAATTCCATGATTTAGGATCAGACATTCCTTGGATTTTCACAACTTCATTGCCTACAAACTACTTGTGTACTGTTTCGAACTAGCGCTTAGGAATTTCAGGGTGATTAGCATTATTTCAAGGCAGTGCTCGATGGTTTCGAGAGAAAATAATCTAGAAGCGCTGGTTGGTGACTCCTTGCTACATGAACGTCTTTTGTTCTATTAGGTTAGGCGCCAAGTGGCAGCCATATTGAAAGAGTTGAAAGAATAAAGCCTGTCATACACACACACACACACACACACACACACACATATATATATATATATATATGAAAATGATAGTATTATAGATACGAATTTTGTTACTTTTAGATACATAGATGATCTAATTATTTTTAGTAATATAGTAGATTTCTTTCCTAGCTTTAATTATTACCCCCACTATTTAAAATTATTAAAATCTAATTACAATAATGAGTTAGCTAACTTTTAAAACCTTCAATTAAACGTTAAGAATAATTTGCTAATAAGTAATATTTTTGATAAAATATACTCCTTTGATTTTAACATTATAAAAATGCCATTCCTAGTAACCCACATCTATCAATATTTAGAAATATTATCTTAAATTTTATAAAAGGAAACAATCATTTAGTTACTGATAATGTATTAAAATAAATAAATTATAAAAAATTCTGAAATTATTGCTTGGAGTACAACTATCCAAGTAAATTCATTTTTAAATACACTCATGGACAAAAATATTAGCGCACCAAGAAATAATTGCGGGAGCGTAACGAAATTTGGCATAACGATACATGTCGGGAAGATATGTAAATGATTAGAAATGCAGCGTGATTGAGAATTACGTATAGCCGGTAGAGAGCATTTAACGTCGTTCTCCGTGGAGTATAAAACACGTAACCAAAGCTTGTTTCAGTGTGCTGAATCTTTTACAAAGTAAGAGCTGAGGTAGACATGCCATTACGCCTTTTTGGAAGAAAATATAAGCAGGTGTCGAAGTTTGAGAGGAGGATAATCATCAATATCATGGAAGCTGGGTGATCAGCTAGGCGAGTAGCTCATCAATTAGGCCGCTCTGATTGTGTTGTGAAGAGGTGTTGGGACCATTGTGGATCCAAGAGATGTCATGAACACGAAGACCAGGGTTAGGACGCCCTCGACAGACCAGTCGTCGAGAAGACCACTACATTGTAAGAAATTCACGCTTACAGCCAAGTGCTTCATCGGTAGCCATCCAGGCACAGGTAGCACCTTCACTAGGGGCCCCTGGGTCTTCTCGAACCATACGAAGGCGCCTGGCTGAAGGACATTTGATATCGCTGTGCCCAATACGTGTGCTGCCCTCGACGCCCACCCATTGATGCCTCCGTTTGGAGTGGTGCCACGCACGAGGAAACTGGACTGCAGCGAAATGGAACCAGGTTGTCTAGCGACGAATCCAGATTCAATCTCAGCAAAGATGACAATCGCGTTCGTGTTAGGAGACCCCTTGGTGAACGCCTCAATCCTGCCTTTGCTTTACAGTGACACACAACTCCCACATCTCGTGTGATGGTATGGGATGCCATTGCCTATAATTCACGGTCACTCCTAGTATTGATCCGTGGCACCATGACAGTCTAGCGGTATTTTCATGACATATTGGAACCACATGTGTTGCCACTCATGCAACGGCTCCCAGGAGTCATTTTTCAACAAGACAATGCTCGGTTTCACAAGACTGTCTCCCCACTGTCACAACCCTTTTTTGGCCTGCCAGGTCCCCAGATTAGTCTCCAATCGAGCATATCTGGGATCATTTGGGATGGAGAATTGGGCATCCCATGAGTTTGAACGAACTAGAAGCAAGGTTTCAGCAAATATGGAACGAAATGTCTCAAAACATCATACAAAACTTGTATGCCGCAATGCCCGATCGTATCGAATCGTGCATTCGTGCTAGAGGGGGTTCAACAGGGTATTAAATTCTCCATTCTTTTGCCTTTTTCTCTGAAATAAATTATTTTTTCTTTGATTTTCTAATCATTTACTTATATTAAAGAACTCATTATGTATGTGAAATTTCGTTTCCTTTTGACGATTCTTTCTTGGTGCGTTAATTTTTTTTGTACTATATTTTTAATTTATATCATTAATTTTTTAAAAAAATTTATGATTAGTTTAATTTTCATATATCTCACGTGTGTGTTCTTAGTTTAATTGCAAAATTACTACATAGTTGGTGCCACTGTTTTTTTTTTTTGCTTCTTGTGTTAACACTTCTATTTTAATACATCATTTAGCGTGGTACTTTTGTATAAGATGCTTGTCTTCATATTTCTTTATGGTTTGCATTTTTACATGTAAGTTTTTATCCTAATTTTTTCTATAAAATTTTTTTCTTAATATTCCTCTCTATGATGAGAGAAACATTATAGTTCTCTCTTCATAATTTTATTTTACTTTTCTGTCTGGTTTATCATCCACGTGTGTTAGAAACAGGCTTAACTTTTCAACATGGCTCTGTTTTTTTCTATTATGTCGGAAATTTCTGCTGTACGGGGAAGGTTGGTACCAGAAAGTGGCTTAACCCTGAATCACTGGTCTAATCCAGTTATAGCTTTAGAAATCGTAATTGATCTTCATTTTAATCCAAAGGTTCTTCTTGTATCATCATTTGTTATGTTTGTTGAACTCCAATTTCTTTCTTCTTTGGCCTTGTAGGTTAAACAATTTATTCACTTAGTATCTTATTTTATTTTATTACACTATATATATCAGGAGGTTTATAAAATTCTGTAAGAATTTTGTTTTAGTATAAATTTAATTCACAAAAATCTTCTAAGTAAAAATTGCAAAAAAAATCGTTTGTTATATGTCATAAATTTAAGTCTTCGGAAAATTTGAGTTGAGTGAGAAGTTGAGAAAATTATTGAGAATAAAATTATTTTGTATTAATGTATCTATGTAAAACTTTTTTGTATTAATGTATGTATGAGTATTTCTGAAAAATAGCTCTTCAAAAAACCTTCAAAAATTTTTGCGAAGCATATGATTGAAGGATATCTTAGCTGTAATAAGGAGAAGTTTCGCAACGAGATTTTGAGAATTCGTTTGAGTCAAGTCACCCAGTTATTCTCGAATCTTCTACGCATCAAGTTTTTCCACCAAAATTTGTGTTATGTATAAGAAATAAAAGTAAAATCTTTAAAAAAGGCATCTTTTCCTTTGCGTTATTGTATCAAGCGGAATTTTCAAATCTTGTTAAGATGGATTTGAAGTGTTTGTGGATGGAAAAATTCCTGTGGAGCCTCTATAGTTAGAAATCAATGTCATTTATTTTTCTCCAGCATCAATCAAAATTTCTTTTTGTATTTTGTATATTCCCAATGGGTGGAAAATGTAGTATTTTAGAAAGTCTTTTATAAAATGCCTTCCACCTAATTTCAATAAGTTGAGCAATGTGTTTCCCGTAGTCTTTTATGTCCCAATGTGTCTCTATGCTAGCGATCGATATTTTCCCATAAAAACTAGAGTAAGAGTGTTCGAAAATAAATACTGGAACTGAAATCCCTAGAGGTGATAGTGCTCTCCCTCTCCTACTTTGATCTCTTGGAGTTTCAAATGACTCTCAAACAAAAACAAAAATTCGAATGTTAACCGGAATTGTCTCTTTTCACTTTCTATGAAACGATCCAAAAGTGTGGAATGAATTCGAAACAAAATAAATTACCAAATGACTTAGAGATTTAAAAACCACTTGATTGATTATCAGTCATCGATTGAAACTTTCAGAAATTATGTCACTACGAGAAATACGTGCATTTCGTTAAGACAAATTAGCATTGACATAATTAAAAATAAATTAGGGTTCTTTGAACACTTAGGAGAGATTTTATTTTAAAGTTCAATTCACATAACATTTGCTTAATATTGAAGAAAATTAAAATTTGTTTCGTACTTTACCAGTAGAACACCCATTCGATTTTCTCAACAAATCTTTCTTGGATTTAAATGAAGCTTCAGCTTTCCTAATTGTTATCAATCAATAGTCCTAAACATTTCACAGCTCAATTATTTCTACTGATTTACAGAGCCATTAACCTTGAGTCCGTTCATTGTTCATTGTTCTGGAGATGATAATTCTATGAGACCATTTCAAACTGTCAAATACTTTACATTAAGATTTGAACATGAGCAAAGCATTAAGATTTCATTTCAATTTCAAATAGACTATTTCATTTTCAGTCCTACAGATTCATTTGTTTTATCACTTGTAGTTTAAGAAAGCTCATTAATGTTTATTTTTTACTGTCCACGTTTCTTGTTTTCCAAATTCTTCTATTGGTATTCTTTTTTATTTCTATTCCTTATAAAGAGGGACAGTGTCGTTCACAACCATCATGTTTAAACGTTTTCCAGATTGACAGGAAATAACGCATTCCTTTCCAAATGCAGATGAAACAAACAACTCCACAGGGAATTGACCTGTATACAAATACAGCTCAGAATGACTTTTAGCCAACTCTAATGTACATATACTTCCTTTCAAGGACAGATTTCGCTACAGAAAGTCCGAGTATAAGGGTAAAATGTGAATCCGACTCACTTAATCTTCACGACTTACCAGCACTAATCCATGAAAGAATTTCATTGGGAAACAAATCATGACTCCTTCTCTTCCTGAACTCTGTATTTAGGGTTGTATAATTGAGTAAAATTAATTTTCCTTAATCGAAAACCTGAGGTGATATACTTAATATACAATTAAGATGTTTAGAATTGAAACTTTTTACAAATGCCGTATTACTTATAATAGGAATATTTATAAGAAAACAATGTCAAAAGAGAGCAAGAATTTTTTTTTGTATGTAATAATATAAAATTTAAATGACACATTACAGAGTTTTTGATTCAGTTCAGATGTATAAAAAGTTTTCAACTGTCAAATGTTTGACGGCTACAATAAAACAATAAAATGAGAGCAGTGATCTATATTTGTCTTTTTTTTTTTTTTTTTCTTGAATTTGGAAAGAAAATATTTTTATCACGATTGCAAATTGGAAAGCAAATTGCTTGCAAGCCGTTCGAAACTATAGATCAAATTATTAATTAGTTTTTATTGTTATATTTCATGTGCAAAAAAAGATTTTAATTGCTACAATTAACTGTTTTGTTCGATACATGACATTGCAAATGTACTAAAAATACGATAGTAGAAAGGGATGAAAAGGGACTGTAAGGGAGATAGCGTTGAGTAGTATGATGTTTAATTTAACTAGACAGAATGAAAAGCGTGTGGCAACATCAAGTGATCAGTATGATATAGGTTTAACACGGGAGTGACACAGGCTATAAGAACAGAATCATTAAGCATGTGGATTGTGGCCTGAGGAATGAATGGCTATTGACTGTCAGACATTTGTTGTAATTGGATCTCCAAGCGCGGAAGTAGCAACCCATACGAACAATGACCCACCACATCCCAGATGTGCTTGATGGATGAAAGATCAGGGGACATGGGTGGACAGGAAAACACACCTGAGCATCTTGAAGTGGTTTATTGGATGAAGCAAGACTTGGGAAGACGTGTCTTTAGTAGGATGAATTGTCAGAGTTATATTGCAGTTGAACCCACGGTTCAAATGCAACAACTCTAGCAGAGATCACCAACACTGACTATTCTAAGTTCATTCAGTTGTACAGTCAGCAAAGAGTTGATTGAAATGAATAGAAAACTAATTTTCATTATTCATATTATTCCTCGCAACCAAATTAACAGCTGATTATTAATATATAATTGCTCACACACACACACAGAATGTTTCATCCAATTAGGTAACAATTTTAACGTAACTCTTTGTTTGTTAATTAAATTTATGTTAAATATTTATATTTATAAAAACAAAACTCAGATCAATTCTTATAAAAAAAGAACAATAATTCTGCATTGGCCGATATCAATAATATAGTTACTGATTCTTTAAATACGAAAACGGGGCATAAGATTTTTCAACAATTTTTCTTCCAAAAAATGTTTTAAAAGCAAGCTTCTTCCAATTAATTGAAAAGATAAAGAAATATTTATTTTGATGAGAAGATTTTTTTAGAATGCAATCCCCATCCACTCTAGAAAATTTCATAATTAGCTGGAATTACTAATGACTCACTGAAACGTTTTCTTTATACTTACTAATTAAAAGAATTGATAGCGATCGCGTGCGCGTTTTTAAAACTTTCTGTCCAAAAATCTTTTATTCTGTAACGATGAAAATGTATCATGCTTATATATACGAGATAGGACTCAAAAGTTCACGGACTAAGTCTATACCTAGAAACTTATTTACAATTAAGTTGCTGAAACTCATCCTCCTTCGAAATAAGACCCTTAGGTAACAAACAACACCCTTTTGCCATCATTTGTAACGGTCATCGAAACATTTCTGGAATCCATTTTTATCCATATCCTTTAATTCAGCGTGCAATTCACTTTCATCTACAAATTGAAATTGACGTCCCTGCAAGCGCCGTGCCAGTAAAAGAAATAGGCTGATATCTTAGGGAGTGAGATCAGGGGAATAAGAAGGAAGTGCCGAAACAGTTGTTTTCGTTTTCGTAAGAAAGTCAGCGAGGATCAGGGATTGGTGTGTAAGAGCGTTGGCTTGCAGAAATATCCATGATGGCTCAGCCCACAGTTTTGGTCTCTTCTGTCGGAACGGCTCATGCAAACGTTGCAGAATATATACATAGAATTCTTTGTTCAAAATGTGTCCTTCAGGAATAAATTCTAGGTTCACAATACCCTGGTTATCGAAGAACACCTCTAGCATGAAATTCCTCTTAGATCGGTCTTGTCGGAATTTCTGCTTGCGTGGAGATTGTGGTGATTTTCACGTTGCGAATGCCCTATTGGATTGTAGGTCGTACAAAAAACACCATTTCACTTATCCAGTAACAATTCTACCAAGTAGGGAAGGATCTTTGTCAACAACCGAGATTAAGTCATCCGCCACATTTCCATTCGAATTCCCTTTTGATCTTCGTTTAACACGCGGAGAACGATGTGTTGACACACTCTAAGCATGTTAAGGTTCTTAGTCAGTATCCGTTGACATGTGGCCTCTGATATCTCATTTTATTCTGCTATTTATGCTATTGTTTGAAGTCTGTTCTTACGTACCGCCGCAGAAACATTTTCCATGTTTTCATCGGAGGAGGAATTCTACGGACGTCCAGAGTGTTCGTCGTCTTTGATACTTTCCTTGCCTACTGTGAAATGTCAAGGCCACTCAAAAGCTTGCATCCACGATATTGTATCGCTACCATACACATTCTTCAACATTTCATAACTCTCTTTTGCACTCTTTCCTCAAGCGAACACAAAATTTTATATTCAGTATTAAAATCCAATCACCGGTTACTAAATGCTTCCGTCAAGAAAATACGTTGCCATGACGAGCTCCGACCACGAGATTTGATACAAAGCACTTTAAGGGAAAAGGCAGAAAAGCTATCGTAATGCAAAAATATCCCAAGTTATAGTCTCATCCGGGAGTCCTGATTCGTATAATACTTTGGTGGGCAAAACTGAATACAGATAGGCTAAAAAATTTGATTCATTCAAAATTATAAACTTTGAACAAAACATTCTCAATATTTACTGAAAACAAAAATTTCGTTTCAAACTAAATGTTTATAAAAGAAAAATGCAAGTAATTATTCCAGTTATAAAGGATTTTTTATTGAGTGCAGATATTAAATTCGTAAGATATTATTTACGGAAAACCACTTTTCGGAATTTACTCCTTAAGAATTGATTTTCATATAAAGCCTCCTGAATGGAAATTATATGAGGAATGAAATTTGTACACCGTTGACAATAAATAAATAAATAAATAAAATAAAATAAAAAGTATGTGTGTGTGTGCTTAAGACCACACGATAGAAGTGATAACTTCAAATTTTGTAATGTTATTTCAGGGATGAGCTCAGTGAATAAAAAACAAGGGGATATTATGTTAGTATTATCATATAAAATTATTTGTTCATATGTCTGTACTCATAAAGTAATATTTTTGAGCGAAATATACAATCATATTTGTGAATTAATTGTATTCTAAGAAGGAAACAATAGGTTTATCGTAGCTGAAATAGGTTATAAATCCTTAAAATTCAAAATTTTATAAAAACACCTAAAAAAAAAATCTCCGTCAAGCGCTGTTCCATACTTCCTCGTGCTTCATTTGGATCATTTGACATAATTAAATACATTTTTGATTTTAAAAGATCAACTAAAGGTTTTGATTTGTCTTTTGAAAACTCTACTTTGATATTCTCACTTAAAATCATAGGTAATTTGTTCAAAAGACCCGATCAGGCTTTGTGAATTTTGGTTGTAATTTAACAATATTCAATTCTACCCATGAATTAATTTAAGCAACGGGATAGTAAGACAGGTAGTTGATTAGGAAGAGAGAAAAATCCAGTTAAAAACCTTTAAAAAAGAATTTAATCAGAAGATTTATATCACATAATCTTTGGCTTATACTAGCTCTTTTTTGTCATTGTTTGGGAGTTTTGTAAAAATGTATCCGTGCTGCTGCAAAGAAAGTCTTCTTAATTATATTTTGTTTTCTTTTATTTAAATTATTTAATGTAACTTTTTCTTAATACCTGTATACTTAATTTTATTTACTTAATTGTTTTAATTTTCTTTTTAGAGTCAAAGTATATTCAAGTAATGTGATGTCACCCATCCAGTAGGGTGGATATGTTCCTCGGCTTGTAACCGAATCCAGAGTGAGATATGGTTGTATCTTCTTCGGGAAAGAAGTCGGTCTTTCGCCTGTAATGGATTCCCGTCTCGAAAGGAAAGCAGAGCACCCCTTCTTGTTATATGCTGGGATCATTATCTGTAATAAATGTGTATATGCTTCTGTTCTTCACTTGTATTTCATTATGTTCCCAGGATAAAAAACACACATCAACAGCCACAAGTAATGTGATTAATAGAACTATTTATTCATTGTTATTCCGATTACAAAAATAGATTTTTATTCTTAAGATCACTGCAATATTGCTAATGATAATTATACCATTTACTTAGTTCTATAAAAATTTGTCCTTTTTCTACATTTTATGTTTAATTTTAGTGTAGGATTTCGCTTTCTCTTTAAGCCTGTTTTTTAAAAATATTGCGTTTCATTTTCATGCTTCAACTAGAATTAGAAAGAATCCCGCATTCATTTCCGTAGAAAGAGGTGATAGGGGGGCGGAGCCCCGCTTTACTTTTACGGCATATTGGTGGGAGAACAAACTACTGCGTTTCAGAGTGTCGGGGGAAAACGTCCCTCCTTTCTTTTTTAGGGATGTATATGTCCAACTAAAGACGAAAAATGCCGAATGAGTGTTAAATATCCGAGCGTGATGCTCATTCGGGTTCACTCTCCAGCAAAAGCCACGAATAGAAGTTATCACTTCAAAAAGAGTTACGCTGCGTTCTGCGCATGCACCAAATCGCTGTTGGAAGAAAGCAGGTACTTCAGTACTGTAGTGGTAACTTAATAAGCCAGTAACAGCCACCAGGCAGGTGTGATCTATTTGTCTAGTGGTCATGTTACTGAACTTTGGATCCGTAGGACGCGAGTTCTATAGTCCGGGTTGGCACCACCACGTTCAGTTAAATAAGCAATACTTTTAAAGAAAAAAAAAAATCGTTTTAAAACAATAATATATTTACTCTTTATTTTAAAATTTATTTAGCCTTACATTTACTCTAAAAAGTTACATTAATTGTTGTTCTTTTTAAAATATTGGATTCTTTTTTTCTTTTTTTTTTTTTTTTTTGCCGCTTTCAGTAAGCAAGATTTTTGTTTTAGTGCCATTTTTTAAGGAAACGTTTCTCACACGAGAAATCGGAAATGAATTATTAATAATCAACATTATAAATTCAATTTCAAGAGAGAGAGAGAGAAAGAAATTCTTATTATAAAATAATAAATATGTTGGTTTTTTAATAATGCATCTTACATCGGATGCGTTTTCATTTTTCTATAAAAATTTCTTCCGTTTTTTTCAACTATTCTCTTAATTTATGAAGTATGGAAAGAAACAATTGAAAGAACCAAATGTTGAAAACGTTTTTACTATTTTGAATGTTTTCTTATATAATGAATGTACATATATAATGATGATTTGAAATCTATTTTATTATTTTACATTCTAAGAGTATTTATTGTTATATATATATATATATATATATATGTTTAGGAAGTACTTTTTTTTATCTCTTATTATTTTATTATACTATATATGTAAAATAACAAAAGTGAGCTTTAGCATATACGCAAGGTATATAGGTTTAGCATATACTGAAGAAACAGTATCACATATACTTCCACTCATACTTGGCGGCAATTTCAATATTGATTTCGATAAAAATGAAGGATTGAGATTAGTACAATTTTAAAATTGGAGCTTAATTTGTTGATTTTTTTTCTGGTAGAGCACTGGGGATGACTAGGTATGGTGCATTCATTGATGAGATGTTTTCACGATTTGTAAATCATGTATCTACCGACGTTCACGTATTATACTTTAGTTGCCCCAAGCCTCTTGTCATAGTGATTAATAAATGACGAGAGTATTAATGTAATTAATACTCAAAGTGATATTAATAGTGTGAAGTAAATCAACCTTCTTAACAATGTAATCATATACTGTAAGTAATATATATTTATATAACATAATTGATGCATATATATATTATTCTACCGAATGAATATGAAAAATGTGAATAGAATACAAAAATGCATGCACACTTTCAGTATTATATGAGATCCATTTATTTCCCCTGTTTGTAATCAAAGACAACAGTACTTAAGGAGTCAACTCCAGTCGTACGTCGGAGCCGACACACACAGTTTTTTGTGCAGTAACTTTTCTAATTTCAAATTTCATTTCCCATATAAATATTCGTACCCTCAAGTGGACATAATAACACTACAGGAATATTTATCAGCTTAAAATATGCATTTTTGATCGATATTGAGTTTCTGTTGAATCTTATATGAGCAGAGTGTTAATTGCAATTAATATATTTTAATTCTCTTTTTGTCCTTTTAATACTTAAACGATTTGTATGGATTATGTTTATCGCAAAATGATACTTATAGAATCCTTCTTTGCTTTTTCAGCATCTAATTTTAATTTCACATTTTCATTGGCCTGCCAATTCAGATCAATTCTTTAGTATCGCAGGATAAATAGCATGGGCAATGTTAACGAACAATGATGGCATTGAATGTTAATAATAGTTTAACTTAATTTAAAATTGACAAGGCAAAGTTAGACCAAGTGAATCACTAATGTATTGTAACTTATTTTACAAAGATTTCAGTTGTCTAGTGCAGAGAGTTCAAAATAGACGAAGACTGAATCAAAGTGGTTCCACTCAAATGCCAGGAAAACTCCCGGAGGACACTAGTGAAAGGTATTTTATTTTTCTTGAGGCACACAATCACCCCTTTTTACTAAGGGAGGGAAATGCATTTTAATTTTTCATCCACTTCTCAAGCTTCAATTTTATTCTTAGTTCAAATATTAAGTCAGATTTTTACAAATCCAATTGAAATGAAGAGTAAATTCATGATTTCTACAGAAGGATTTGATTTATATTTGAGTGTTTTTTGTTGTTGTTGCTTTCTATTTCAATCTTTTCTGTTTGCTACCCATTGTTTCTCCATTTTAATAATAATAATTTAGAAAAAGTAGAAAATCTCTTCGGTATTTTTTTTTAAATAAGTAGGATGACAACAATAATTGCCAATTTTTCATTGAATAACTCTAGTCTTTAGTGTATTCACCTCTAATATAATGTTTAACTTAAACTTAATGATCATTCTAGATCGATGGAAGTTATTACTTTAAATCCGAATGGACGATTGAAGGAATTTCTCAGAAACTGGGTAATATATAAGCAGATGAAACCTGTCAACAGTTCCATTTTTACAGCTTTGTGTTGTATTGCTAAAAATTATTGAAACAGTAAGTAAAGTTGTAATTATACGTCAATTGTATCGTTTTAATAATGTACAAGGCTTGTTTACCCATATTATAGAACCAAAGTCTAAGAATTGCTTAAACGTTACATTAATGGTTTACTGACTGAACTTTCAACCCAGTTTTATCAAGAATAGCACACTAAATCCTTTTCTGTTGGAACTTTCCAGACAACACTAGTTCAAGCAGACCATCCAATCGAAATATCGACTCAATAGAGGCAAGGGTATTTTCTGGTGAATGGGACAACTGCTTGCAGACGCAGCGCGTACAAACAAACAAACGCAAAAAAGAAAAGAGGCAGAATGGATGTCAACATATACTACATTAAACCCAGCCATCCTCAGACACATCCTCCACTAATATTTGTCTTCAGACAATCCTATGCATGCTAGCCACTTGAATAATAAAGAATATGAACACAAATACAACTTCTCCATAGGGATGCGACGGTAGATAATTGGATGAATCCAACTATTCTATATAAAATTCTTGATTCAGAAACGACTAAGCTTTCTTGGTTAAACAACTTTTTGACGTCTTATAAGAAAACCATGTAGAATCCGAATGCATGTAGTTGGATTGTAAAAAAAAATAAAAACATCTTTTACAAACATAGTTTGCTCAGTTTTTCAAGTAGTACGTCGAAAGAAATACATGGGGTAGAAATGTGGGAAATGTCATATTCCTAATTTTTAAAAAATTACAACTCAAATCCAATTGATTGTACTTGATATTAATGATAGAATTGATTTACTGTAATTTTACCTCATTTCAAACTCCACTTTTGAGATCATACGATTTTTGGAGTAACTATTGGATTCATAATATAAGATCCGTATAATAATCATAGAAAGCTGAGATATTAATTAACTCTACTTTAAGGAAACATTTTTCCATTCATATTTCTATTGTTTAATAGAATCCAATCAATCCTTTCCAAATCTTCACAAATTAGTACAGAAATGGAACTTCCATTAGGAAAAAACTATTCTTTACTCTAAAATAAGATTAATAAAATTAGATCGAATCAATCAAAAGATCACATTTCAAACATGTTGGAAAATACCAAACGGATTGAACGAAGCACTTAAATTATTCTCAGAATTAAATTTCAAAATACTTATTGATATGAGAATACGAGTTAACAAACAATGAAAGTGCAATTAACAAACTACATTTTGAAAAACATGTTCCAAATGCAGACTATAAATGTACAGTTAAAATTTCATTTCGTACGTCCTTTACAAAAAGAATTCATACATAGTTATTTGCAGCTATATGGTATGAAAAACTGCTTTATTCACTAATTTCATTAAATAAAAATAACATTTAGTTGAGAATTTGATCTCAAAGTCAGTATTTTAATACATATCACACAGTTACATACATTTATTAGGACTCCCAAGTGTTAATTAATCTAGCATTTTTTTAGAATATAATATCAAGGAAAATAAAATAAATGTTGTTCTTAATTGTTGAAGAATGCTCAGTATTTTAATCTATAGTTTAATTATTTATCAATAATCTAGTGTCTGGCTGCTGGTTTAGAATAGCTGTTATTTATTATTGATATACTGATAATATATTTTTTTATCTTTACTAGTGAGAATCTATAATCCCCATTATTTTCTGTTACTACCCGAATCACGATTAAAGCAATAAAGGGCTTCTTAAAATCGCTGGCATAATACCTTTTCATTTATTTCTCCTTTTCACCGCTTATTGATTTAAATAATTTAACATTAATAAATGAAGCTCCTGAGAAGAATATCCTCATTCGTATCGATTTCAAACAAGATCTCACCGCCAAGTTCTTTTTCCGAGAAGAAACTTCTCCATCCATCCGAGATAGATAACTCAATCCCAAAGTTATGTTTTGATTACCTGACCTGCATCAATGAAATGTTAGTATCATAAGTAAATTAATGACTCAACTTGAAACAACAGTTGCTGAGCATACAATATACTCTTTCAGCGTCCCTAACAAGGAAATGATGACCTGGAGCATGAATTAATGCTATTAATAAGAAGTTTTATGTTATTTTTTTAAATTAAAAATGCAATACTTTTCTTCAATTGTCTTAATATAAAGCATCCATAAGGTGAATTGACTTTAAATATTATTTTAAGATATATTTTTCTAAAGATGGTACGAGGTTACTCATACATCTTACATATCTAAAAATTGATTGAGACAATAGTGTTTGAAGACCACTGATCTCTTAGTTGTAGACAAAAATTTCTCATCTTTTTTTTTTTAATCGAATTCCTTCATAGTTTCATTCTCAATAAGTTCCTAACTAGCTTGTGTTAATATTATTTATATAAATAATTCATCCAAGCCAGAAAAGTCCTTGATACAATTTCTTCTCAACTCCTTTTCAAGAAGTCAAAGCTGCTAGGCTATTTTTAAGAACTCGGGTCGACATCAGACGATATTTTTTCGTGGACTGTTTTTAAATGCTAGTAGAGAGTATTCGAGAATTCTACTTTAAAAGTTAACATTTCATTACATTCGCTTCATCTAAATCATCTCAACATACATGTGTTGAAGTGAAAAAAAACAAGTCACTCGCTCCTGATCCTTGGTGGGTTCCGTATCAAAATTTCTTGCGCATCTTTTTTTTGGGATCCTTAATATATTAACAATTTTTCCTCACCCCTATTGGGGCTCCTGTAGCTTGGGGGCCCCGTATCATTGATATGGCTGATGCGGCAGTAGCTACGCCCCTATAAAGATTCGTCCATCATACGCAACAAGCGAAAAACGCACGTCTAATCAGCATATCACTAGTTCTCATGCAGTTTTATTCCACTCAGCCAATTCTGTCAACTTGCTACGACTTTCTCCAGTATATACAACTTGTGTAATTTTTGCTTGCATTATCGTGATCCAAAGCTCCTGTGCCGAAACTTAAAATTACAAACGCATTCTTTTGAAATAAATAGAAATATCACCATTATTATTTCAAAAAGTGATTCTGTACAGCGTAGTTTAGGAAATAATTTTAATTTATGCGTATAGTGTCAGTTTTAGAATAAAAAGTATTGTTTTTAATATTAAAAATGAAATTTTAATTTGAACTTTTCTGAAGCTACCCAATTTGTTTGTGGGATTCCGTTTTGTATAAATACAACAATAACCGCACTGATTCAAATATCTGCATGAAATTGCTTAAACTAGGAGTCTTTAACCCGTGGCCCTTCAGATGGTCCGCTGAAGGCATTTAGTGGCCCTTCGTTTGAATACGAGGCAATTTCAGGAAAAACTGCCTTTCTGTAATAAAAAACGCCATTTCTTGTGTTATTCTTGCTATTTAAAACATTTTATTGATAGAGTTGATATCCATTTGAGAAAACATTTTCTTAAAAGGACGAATTTTTCAAAAATTCCACACACACACACATTGTGTTTTAAATAATTTTAAACATAAAAAAAATCTGACTATGCATAGAATCTCAGAAGTTTTCAGAAGAAATGCTGTACTTTTATCTTTAACACGCATAGTATTTTAACGTTTTTGAAAAACCATTAACTAACTTTCTTTACAATTATATTTCTAATAGTTCTCAATGAAATGACAATATGTATTAATATTAGCATTTTTAATTAATTATACAGTTATTCAATAGATGGCGCCACATGTTTGATAAATTAATAATATTATATATTTTAAAATATTCTTGTGTATGTCTTGTAATCCTTTATTTTCTATAAAATTTTGTATCATTATTTATGGTTTTTTAAATGTACACACACACACATACACAAACATATATATATACTTTATATTATTCTATCATAATTTACTAACTTTACTTTTATGCGGTACTGCTTTTACTTTTGTTGTATTTGTCAGGAAACATAACATGTTGCTATACTCACGAAGTAAGTCTTACTATCTACTTTATTGCATCGGCATTAAATATATATTAGTAAATATTAGCAGGCTATAATTTTATCGTTATATTTTAATGGTATAGTGTATTTTATTTGTAATATTAGTTATGTATAATTATTAAATTTCTCCTAATATATATATATATATATATTATTCCTTCCTTTCCCGTTGGCTCAGTATATAAGCAAATTACAGGTAAAGGCTGGCTAGCACTAAAACTTGTTTAAACCTACAATCTTGGTTCCTAAGGCCAGGAGTTTGTTATTGTACTACTGAGGCTAATAGTTCCTATCTTGACTAGTTATTTTTAGGTTTTATAGCTATTTGTATATATTTATGGATTATATATATACATTTGTAACACCATCTCTCTTCTCTCAGAATCAGTTGTATATAGTCTTGTAAAACACACAAACTTCCCTTACATATTTAAATTTCCTGACTACATTATTTTTTGATAATCGTGGATCACATTGTGGATTTATTGATATGACCATCGAACGTTAAATGTTGAAGATCATTAGTTGAATCGATGAATTGTATGGAACATGTATGGAAATGAAATGGTAATAGTTTTGATTGCTTTTACGCACTTAATTACATCTGAGTTTTACAAGGCGCTTAATTTAGTGCGTTAGACAATCCAGGATATAAAAATATTTGGTATATACATGTTTTTTTCTTTGCAACTTCAAATATTATTGATAAAATACATATTTTATTATATTAAAAAATATAGCTGAATTACTAGTCAAATGTTTGTGCCAAATTTCAGTGACGTAGCTAATTATAATGTATAAATAATGAAATTAAAGAATGAAAAAGCATATTGCAGACATTTGGTTAATAAGGAATTAATACTTTTGAAGTTCTCGTACTAATATTTTGTCAGGAAAACAAATTTGTGAACACATATTGTTACACATTGAAGTCTTTTGAAATTCCTCTAATTTTATTATTGATTCTGTTCGTACATTGTAATAATTTTTCAAAAATATTTGATGATGTTGAGAAAAATCCCAAGCAATCGTCAAATAACTGGAAACATCGTAGAAATAATTCTAGAACATTTGAGAAATCTTGAACAAAAAAGAAATGAAGCCCAAATACATTTGAATATTTCAAGCATAATTCGATATTTGGTTTGCTATACTGTGAGAATGATGAAACAGTAATAGAAGACAAAATTATAAAGTGCATAGATTCAATAATTATAGAAATCCAACGGAATTAGCTATATTTTCTTATTCGTATAAATATTAAGTATAGCCGTTATTTTTTATTTTTTTTAAAAAAATTCTATTCAGTATGTAAATATAAATTTGTCCATTATTCTGTCAAAACTCTGTGATCAAAATTGAATTGAAGTTGACACTTTTTTTTTTGCTCAAGGTCATCAATTTATCAATTAATGGAACTTTTTGCTTTAACATAGGGAATCCCTCAATTAAATAACGTTCTAATAACTCCACTCAAATGTAAATATCAATTACATGCTTTTATTGAGTTAGGAAAAATATATTCACATTTAAAGCTAGCGAAATATTTTAATTCCATCCTTTAAAACATTTTTAACAATTCAAAGAACATAAATTACGCATGTTTCTTCATTTTGAAAAAATATATTTATTCACAGAAAAATTTGAATTTATATTAACACTAACAATGATTAAATATCGCCGCTTAAAAATAATTCATGTTATATTTTTGACATGATGAAAGATTAATAGAAAGAGAGCACTGATTCTTTTTTTAAAATTAGTTGCAATTTTATTTTATTTTTTTAAATATCTTGTTCTCAATTTTTTAACTTTTTTAAATTTCTCAACTCGTTAATATCTTCAAATGCAAATAAAGAAATAAAATATAAAGTAACACTGTGGTCTCTTTCTTAACTTTATATATTTTTTTAGGTATTACTCTCCACTGCGAAATATATAGGGTCTACATATTACGCTTCAAATTTTAAAATCATCCTTCGAATACTGTAACAGACAAATTGATAAATAATGATCAATTTCTTAAAATAAATTTCTTTTTAAGCGTGATTTTCATTGAAATTAATTATAAATTTGGAAAATAAAAACTGTTCTAAGCAAAAACTGAATTTCGTAAATCTGAAGAGGTGTAAAAGCAACTCCAAGAAGAAAAATAGTTTGTATCTTCTTTTGCAGCTTGTCATAGTTCATTTCGAGAACATCTTCCAATCTAAATCACAGTTAATTACACTTATCTTTTTAGAACAGCATTTTTTTTTCTTCTCAAACTATTCGGAAGACTCTTCATAAAGTTCGCTTTTTGATCAAGAACTCAACAGCTTGTTTACTCTTTAACTTTGCGAGAACCAACTGATTTTTCGAGGAAAAAAATGGCTGATATCAGTCTTTCAGCGTAAGTCCCCTTTTCAGCCTGAAAGGGTTCCCTAAGCTCATAAAAAAATGGGCGCCTTAAAGTGAAGACGACTCAGTGAGGTTATGAGGCTAAGCCCAGGGCTTTCTGAATGAGAATTTTATTTTTAGTGCATTGTGAAATCGTCGTTAAACCACACGTTTTTATTTTGCTAAGTATTTATGACAAAAGCACTAACGTAAAATTCGTTCCTCTCACTTAAGTCACTCAAAGAAAGATTCATACATTTCAACTCTTACATTTTAGCACATACAATGTATTTTAACAACTATACAATTGTATTTTGGAAGCAATATCTGTTGAGCATTCATAAGCCAGTATCTTAAAAGAGAGTTAGCAAATGAGAAAAATGTTTGCTCGAAGAATAAACGAGCAGGTTTTATTTTAACCTGTTTTCAATGTTCCGAGTAAATACACAACTTTAAATATTCCTCTGTCTATTGATTGTTTTGAAATCCTGGCGAAGGTCAAACTGATTTGTATAGACAATAAAGATCGTCAAATTACTTACCCAAAAAAGACACTTGATTCAAAATTCAATAAAAACAAAGACAGTCATTTGTTGATTTGCTTCCGATTTTGTTCAAACTTCCTTCAAACCTAAAGGAATATATGAATAGCTTTAGTGCAGTATATATGTCAAAAAATTCCTATTCAGTCATCAATTCATTTTATAATATTTTTTTTACTGTCTGAAAATTTTACATACAATGTCTTACACTATCTCAGATATATTTTTAAGGTAGTATTTTGCTAGGGTGAGGAAATTAAACACCAAAATGGGATTGTTCTGTAAATTGATTGATTTTATGTTTATATAATTATATATATATATATATATATATATATATATAGATCTAATTATTAAAAAATTATGTTAAAGTTCTTTAATAAATAAAACGATTCCATATTTTACAATGTAAAGGGCAAACCAATGTCTTAGTTGTTGTGACTAATGCCACATGCCTGACGAAGTCAGAACAAGGCCCGCGACATTCATCGTGGTTAAGGGCTAGAATTTTACGCCTGTCGTTAGCTTTTAGCACCAAGCAAGTGACAGTACGATTGGGCTTAGTTCCACCCCAATTTAGAAGGAGAAAACCCTGTGTATGGCCAGGGGCCACCCACCTCTCTTCCTCTTCCACCAACCTCACGAGAAGACTTGCGGCTCGACGGCTATTTAGAGTACTCCAATGCCACAAAGGCACTCATTTACAAACACAAATGTCTTCTCCGGGATTCGAACCCAGTACCTACGGCATCGTAGTCAGCGTCGCTAGCCTCTATACCGGCTGAGCGACACCAATGTCCTTAACCCACGGTCACTCTCGCCTGTTTTTGCTACCTTCGTTACTCGCGGGGTGTAGAGAACACCCCAAACTTTTAACTCGTGTATTTAATTATAAAAATAAAAATTAAGTCATTATGATACATATTTATAAAGTACAAGATGTGTTTTGTATTATACAAATAAAATTATTTAATTTATTGCACACAAATGAGACTAACACACATTAATTTAAACTAAACATACAAAATTTTCATTTTAAAACACATAATTTTATATTTTTTCATAAACCAGTATAAAACGTATATGCCAGTAATAAATATACTTTATAATTAATGAGATAATGATAGTAGAAAGTATAGAAAAATAATATTTTAATCATTTTCCAAACTTTCAGAGCAGACTGTATACAAATGCTCAACTTCTCGCGGGAGTTCTCAGCCCTCCAGATAAACTTTTCAAGGTCATTACATTCCAATCGTTCCTTAAAGAGGGATTGCATCACGCCTGAAGGTTCAATGACCTAAAATGTGCAGCTACAGAAAAAATCGTGGTTCTGCACATTCTTTTTAGAAATCTGGGAGGATTTTCTTGTTGCTGGGGTGTACAGAACACCCCACGCGAGTGATCGCGGGTTAACACTATTAAATTTTAGTCTAGCTTAGGGTTTTACAAGTTTTTGTAAGAAAAATTCTAGAAAAAAAAATTGATTCTGCATTATTTCTGGAAGAAAAGTAAATTAGAGTTTTTTTCTTAACCTTTATCTTCCCAGCTCTAACTTAAAGTATAGATTGTATTGAAACAAATTTTTAATTATTTTATCATTACAATATATTCCAAGCCTAAATGAACAAATTTGTGAAAAGAGTTCGATATTTATTCGATTAGCAAACATTGGATTTTGTATTTAATCCTTAACTTCGCACTGTTGTATTTCTGCAACATATGATTTATTTTAATTAAACAGACTCAATATTTTTTTAATTACCTACAAATCACTTATCTGAGAAAAAAAGATTACTGCTACGAAATACATGCTAATTTTGTCATTAGATGGAAGCACAATTTTCCAGAAATCACAAAAATTATAAAAATCTCTGATGCCTCAAGAACTGTGTTTTTGCTATAAAAAGAATCCATTATATTTTATGCTTCCTCTTGTTTATTGACGAAATATATTACCAGGTAAGAAATTTACACATTTTATGATGAATAATAAAATCCTCATAAAAAAAGTTTTGTAATTTACAGCACTATTGCGCAATGTTGCACTTCTGCAACAAACAAAAAAATGACTGAAATTCAATTTAAAACTGCTTAATTTTTTTTTACATATTTTTCCCTTTTGTTATTACTTGAGAACTAGCTGATATAATTTTTTCATAGAAATTGAAGAAATTGCCAGATTAAATTAATTGAAGCAACTTAAGTCTTGCCTTTTAGGTATCAGCGAAACAGAGAGCTCATTTTCGAAAAAACCTAGATCTATCTCAGTACTTCTTAAACTTTCAATATTTGTGACCCAATTTTTAATCATAATTTTCCTCGCCCCCCCCCATACAATAACAATGTATTGAACGCAATAATAAGGTTAAAGCTACTGTACGCGATTTTAATTATAAATCGTACAAATTATCAAGATAAGAATTAAATTTTGTATGTGTTACCTTTAAGTGATAGATATTTTAAGAAAGTTACTTTTTTAAGTAAAAGGATAAGAGTGTTATGTTAGCATAGTAGTTAATAGGATAAGTATATGTGTTAGCATAGTAGTTAATAGAATAAGTATATGTGTTGTTAGTATTCATAAATTAACTATCAAATATATATATACATTGTGCAGTATTGAAACATTTATATAATATATCAGCGTAGATGTGTATTTTATTACCTTTTTATTATGACAATATTAATAAGCTCCATGAACTTAATGATAAGCTCGCGTCCCCCGTGTAGGGTTATCACGCCCTCTTAGGGGATCGAGCCCCAGTGTTTCAGAAACGCTATGCTATCTGACATACCAGTTCAAAAACCCAGTAAAACGTTACTTACCAGTTCAAAAACC